>JARKIC010002142.1:0-75300 GCA_029378375.1 Mycena olivaceomarginata | reverse complement strand
CTGTGCGTTGGAATGTGTGTCACGAAAGTTTGCTAATCTCGTGTCTAGAAATTCGCAATTTGCGTTGTCCCTCAATGTGAAGAATTGGTCGTAAACGCATACATCACGCAGAGCATCGAACGTGAGCTCCATCCTCCATGTCTACGGGTCTTATCTCTGAACGATTGGCTGCACAGAACGCCAACTCCTCCCAGAGATCGAAACTAGCGTAGGTCGCTTTTCTATCATAATTCTTCTCGAAACATGCTCACAGCTGCTTCCTTGTATCCCGGATCCCAGGAGGATCCAAACGCCGCTCCTCTACCAGCCTTCGAGGACGATGATAATAAGCCGATACTAGTTCTGTTTCCACACCAACTTACTTGTGCACATAGGAGGACGGGATCCCCCTTCTCAAAACTAATTCTTCATGCACTAACGTACGTGGTTTTTCTCTCACAGCTCTTGTTGAGAACATTCTCCTATGTGCATCCTAGCGTCTCATCCTGGGTCCCCAGCAAGATCCCAATGCGGCTCCTCGGCCAATCATTGAAGACGATGATGACGTGAGCCAATACGAACTTTATTTCCAAATCAACTTGACTAATGACGTACGCAGGACGATCTGGGTCCCAAGATACTTTCAAGAGGCCTTCTCGGCGAAAACGGCCTTGGCCAGCCCGTTTCCCGCCTCAAGCAGAAGTAAGTGACCGTCCGTGATGCGGGAGAGTCACCTAACTTAGTTCATGCATAACAGAAAACTAGATGGGATCTTGTAGACGACGACCAAGGCGTGAGGCTCAAAATGGTCACCGACGCTACAGGGCACAGGAGGCAGTGGAATGATGGATGGACTTACATCTAGAGATAATATACATGGAGACTAAGAGCTGTAACTGGTGAATTTGAGTTACGACCGTGGCGCACCGTTACTCAAGAGTCCTCCGTGTATCTTTTTGAGAACTCACTGTTCAACAAACTTGAATGATGTACGGGCCGATCAGTGTCACGGCGCCCGTAGTCTGTTGTTAAGCGCGGGGTCCCGATTGGGGTAAGCGCTTGTTGTATAATCAGCACAGCCATGCAGTATCGAACCTCCAGCTACGGCATAACAATGGGCTGTTGTGCCCATTTAAAACTACTCAGAAAGATTTATATTGGCGACTCAAACCTTCTCAAATTTATTCAATATTCTAGGGTGCAATTTACGGCTCGGTGCCTTGAACACGGCACACAGTCACGTGGGTACTTGGATACTTCCACCACCTCATTCCGGAGTGCATTAAAAATCCCAAGCACATAGAAACATCTGTAGTACTGTCATGAATGTATCTATGCAAAAAATCAGTCAGAATATTGATTCTGTATGCACAAGACATCGAAAAGCGCTGATGGCTGTGCAGATTATATAACAAGATCTTACCCTGATCGGACCCCCGCGCTTAATAACAGACTTCAATACAACAAGGTACAAGTTTAAATATGTATTGAAGTGTCTGGCTGCAAGAGACTACGGCGCCCGCAACTGCCGTAAAAGTCGAAGAGTTGCTTGTAATACTGGCATTTCGACATAGCTGCCAAGAGGAATATACGTAGCCATAAAAAAGGAAGTATATGTCGAGGGAGAACGAGCACAGTGTCAAGAAAGAGTGCTAAAGTGTCAGAGGCAAAGGCACATGGAGCCTAACTATATGTATGGTTCATTTGGGGACCCAAATGAACCGCACATATAGCTAGAACCTACTGGGCACTGGGAACCATTTCCATCAGTTTGTCCGTTCTTTACGCATGAGTTAATTATCCTGTTGTCAAATCTCGCGGCGAATTACTATGCCCATTGCCCATGTCATAGCTGACTTGAAGATCTGTCTTACTTGCAAAAGGTCCTCATTGATCAAATGGCAGATCACCCTCTTCTGATAACCCAGCTAGGACACTCCAATTATCGGGATGTGGTGGTTCGAATCCGCCTGGGGACATATTCAGTTGCAGGGTCTCATTTCTGTCTCCTTCGGCCCTGGGACAACTCGGGCATCAGTGGCTCTCCTCCCTGAACCAGGATATTGTGATCAAAGGGCTAGTGGAATGATACTCACATTCCTCGCTCTTGAAGGTTGGCATAGTTTCCTTCAGGTGGAGTGAACATGCCACATCGACCACAGAATTGTTACTCGACAGTTATGCTGGGTGTGGTTAGCTTCGAGCCTCAGGTTTCAGGCTGTCAATGGCATCTGTAGACCTGTGATCTTCAGCCGGTAAAATGGAGCAATACGAAGCAGCAGATACAGCAGTCTGACTGTGAGATGTGTAACCCTCTTTGAGCTCAGGGTTATTGTTATTGTTATTGTTATTGTTACTGTTATTAAGGGGACAAAAACACCATGGACTCTAGGGTCAGTCCCTGGGGTCCAATTGCCCTAATTCAGGGTTTGTCTGTACCTGTCGGCACTGTTCCGACTGCTCATCTATCATGAGTTTAGAGTGGCCTGTTATTTGTCCCTGTCGGCACCATTCCGACTCACTGCATTTTGACAGGTTCTGGACCCAACTAGCCGAGATATGACGAGCCGGTCGCGAGGTGCGTCGGCTAACCTCGAACGGCTGTGTTGAGGTCAGCCGAGGCACCTCGGACCGGCTCGTCATATCTCGGCTAAGTTGGGTCCAGAACCTGTCAAAATGCAGTGAGTGCTCACCACGGACCATCTGATGTGAGTTTAGAGTGGCTGCCTGTACGTGTACCTGTCGGCACCATTCCGACCGCTCACCGTGGACCATGTATTATTCCCAAAAGTAACAACACAATTTGTGAATTATGTTTGTTAAAAGTACATGAGCATGTTCATCTAGATATACTAGCCGATTGCATAGATTCCAGCATTGAAAATGATATGTACGCCCTCTGCAAATTGATTGTTTTGGGTCCGCTTGATTTACAGCAATAATGGGTCGCTTTTCCTAAAACAAATTATGTGGTCTGAAGCTAGTATCCGTAGGCATCTAGTGGTAAGGTATGGTTGAGCATGGTGCACGTGGTCTGACACAACGAATCCATGTCCGGTTACTTTTGGGAACGACAAGTAGAACAAAAAAATATCTTATGTGGTGTCTTGTATTATCTACTATAGCCTGCAGCAGCAGCAATGTTAGGGGAAAAAAAATGTGTAGCAGCCCAGATGCAGTGTTGGAACCATTCCGACACCGATGCAGCAGCACCAGCTAATCTGGTGTTTTGTATTGTCTCCTATAGCCTGCAGCAGCAACAATATTAGAATTCAGTAACCATAGGAGTTTTGCTTAAATAACCGAAGTTGAGACAGTAATCCTGGATTAAATCCGGGATTAATTAATCACCACGGGAGAAGAAACAGAAGGTGCGCAACTTTGATTAAACTAGCTGTTTAAACATGGCTTAAACCGGATTTAAGGCAGCTGAGAATCTCCAAAAAGAACACCAAGGCTGGCTCAAACCCGAGACCACGCGATCTACCAAGACCGGTGCACTATCCAACTAGACCATGATACCATGTTGGCAACAATGATTGTTTGAATATCTGGTTGCTCTATAAACAAAGTTGTCCATTCCCGCCTGGGCACACGGCACGGCAAAAAGTAGCAATCATGGGTGTGCAGAGGAGGCAAAGAAGTTGTTATGAGTTGGTGGATATGGGTTCCTGCTTGACCCACTGCAAATGTGATTGAGTATATTGAGAAGGAGCGGGCAAAGGAGAGCAAGTACTTGTTACACCGTATCGGAGACTGTATAATGGCTTGACTTGTGAGTCCTTTCATGGCTTGGATGTAATATTCTAGTCAGAGACTGAAACTATTTTCGTGAAATTTCGGCAAAAATTGTCAAAAATATCTCCAGGGGGTTTTCCCGATGTCCATAATTGCTCTACAACCGTCTAACCCTCCGGCTACGTTCAAGCCCAGCACATCCAGCGAAGCAAATCCAAAGTGCCATACAGGCGTACTGCGAAGTAGCTGTCTCATTCCCCGTGGCTGGCTAGATCACCTGGATCATTTCTCGAGTTTTCACTGGGCTGATCTCATCTTCGCCCGGAATGCAAGACATGGACTAGTGAATCCATGGCCCGCGTCAACGGACACATGCTATGCAGTATCTGCGCCCATTGCGGATAAGTATGCTGACTCCTCATTCCCTCCAACACTTTGGTTCTTGATGCCCCTTTGAATCCTCCGCACCTCTGTAGACCGCCGGACAAGATGTAAATGGTATTCCCGAGTCGAGCTACGATTGGTACCATTTCGGCACCACCCGCCGATTCTAATCTCGATTCGATGTCATTTCAACCGTGATTTCACCGTTGGGGAGAGAAAAAACCTGAAACGTGCAGTTCTATTTCCAAAAACACATCAACTTCGGTTCAATAAAGTGTAAGAAATTGCGACAGACCCTCTTGAGGTCAGACAGAAGCATTGGTTTCGTTTTGCCTGTCAAATCCTTGAACAGTACATTTGTTCGATGACATCACGCGTTAGGCGTTGTCCACCTCCAAGGGGGATCAGCCAGGAATAAGCTTTGGGAACACAGTTGGCCTGGGCCCGGGCTCACGTCTATGGCTGACTGTCGTATAGGCTTGTAGATAGATTGGCGTTGTGCACAGAAACTGAAACCCACTAACGGGCCTTATCAGCAACTGTCAGATATTACGGAACAAAGGCTCACCTGTCCAGCGAACCTAAAAGAACAACTGGAATATACGGCTGCTGTGCGTCTTGTTCATTTGCGCTGTAGGAGCCTGCCAGAATTGTCTTGATAAGCCTGCCAATGGTACGTGAGACTCGGAAGATTTACACAGGGCCAATTCTTTTGCAATGGTAGCATTGTTGTGAATTGTGAAATACTTCTGTGGTAATCCGGTGGATTGCAAGGTGTCCGTCGACCAAGATTGGCCGCTGTATTTTACAAGTTTGCCGATCTATACGAGGGTGAGAACTAATTCATTGGTTCGTGGGCTTCATTCGCATACCGCTACCGGGGAGCTGGAAAGTCCCGGTTTATATATTCCATTAATTTCCGATACGACCTCCGTGACGCCGAATCTGAAAACCTTGTTAAGGGACAGCAGGTATTGAGGGTTTCTCCTCCGGCCTACTCTTCTGTATGATCAACGGAAAAGTTTTGAGCGGAGTTCGCTATGGCATCGCCGGTTAGGCACAACAACGCCAGCGGGGGACAACCCACGGAGATCAAACTGCAATACCTACAAAAAATGGATTGACGATGAGCTCGAGTGATCCAAGTTGTAGCTCGAAATGCAACGTGCCTGCCACGCGATCTGAGACTGAGATTCCATGGTCCTCTCATCGTGTGGTTGCTTAGAGTTTCTATGCATCACAGATTTGCCCAGGGACAACGTGAGCACAATCTTGGAAGAATCATCAGATATTGAAAACACGCCATATAAGGCTTCGCACTCACCTGGACTGGGCTTCTAAGACGCTTGGTCGCACTACTGAGACTGGTGTAGAACGTAAGCGTTTTGGAACTCATGGCAGATGCAGTGTCGAGCAAAAGGGAAGCTCGGCCTTTTTGTGAAGATCCTTTGCGTAACGTACAGCCATTCACGGGCGGTGCGCGCCGGTGGGGTGTGAGTCGATTCTATAATCAGAGCATTCACCCTGCCCAACTCTGTATTTCTTCACACCGGAGGCTGTACTCGATTCATCGATCTGTCTACACCATACGGACGTCTGTCACCAGGGGATGTGCAGCCATCTTGGCTGTTGCCTTGCTGAGCGCCCATTCAAGTTTAGCACCCCGGCCAGTGAAGGCCGCCGCGCATTCACACCACTTGGCGCCCTCCCTTCGTGTCCTGGCAATGACCTCTCAAGATCCGTACATTGCACGGGCCCCTCGCTTTGCCCCAAACCTGGGCATATCTGCCCGGCCAGTGTTTCCACGGGAGTACCTTGGTCACGGTGGCTTTAGCGATGTGATCAGGGGTACTTTTCAAAGGAAAAACGATGGTGCAACGCTCAACGTAGCAATCAAGAGAATGCGCTTCAATCTGGAGAAGGTGGAGATTGATTTCCCAGCTGTTGTTCATCCTATATTCCACTCATGACACTGCAGAACTTCCTTGGTGAATTACACACCTGGTCGAAGCTCAACCATCCCAACATCCTTGAATTGCTTGGATATATCGAGGTCGATAACACAATTGGCATCGTATCCCCGTTGATTGTGAACGGAGATGCGACATCCTACTTGTCCAAACATCAAACCACAGACCCAGGTCCATTGGTGTGTTATAATATTGGTTGCTTGCCCAATACTGATGCCTACTTTGAAGCTCCGTGACGTAGCAGAAGCACTGAGCTACCTTCACAACCTGGACATCTATCACGGGGACTTGAAAGGCGTGAGTTGTCGCTGGCTCTTGCGTTAGGTTGAAGAATGTATTCGCCCTAGGCCAATATCCTCGTGTCTCAAAATGGCGGTGCTCTTCTTACCGATTTCGGTGCCGCCAAGCTCGTTGAAGATAGTCTGAGTACTAAAATCAACAATTATACCATTACCTTGAGATGGGCCCCTCCCGAGCGGATCAACGGTCGCTTGACTGCCAATGCAGAAGGGGACGTCTATTCCTTTGGAATGACAGCACTCGTGCGTCCCAACTGATACTCGAACTGTTGAACCTGATGGGTTTTAGGAGCTATGCACGCTAGCGAAACCGTACAACGAACATCCTTCCTTCGGACGTAATGTGTATCATCGAAATCAACAGTGGTCGATTGCCCCAATGGCCGTCCGGAGAAGGCAGTTTTGGGATGTCTGGCGTGTGGTGGGCCCTCTTGAGGCCTGTTGTTGTTATGCCAGCGATGGAAGACCCAAAATTGGGGATGTTCTGCGCGCATAAGGGCCCCCGCTTATAGGACTGCGGTAAGGGCTATACCATAATCCCATAATCAATATTCGGACTACCAGACCTCTTCTACAGCGCTCACTCCCGAATCAAACGCCCTTGTTCAATGATCGTGTGCGTTATCTCTACATCATCTCATCTGCAAGCTTACCAGCTACGAAGGCTGGAATCGGCACATCTGTGGATCTCACCTTTCTCATAGAAGGCGGGGTCAGGAAATGGAGATACCCGGCAGGTTGATGACTTTCCCTTGCTTCATTGATCCTCCGAGGACTGACCCTTCGCGCTCAGGTGATCCGCTCGCCCGCCAGATATTCAAGTGCATTGATATCTTGTTTCAGGTCCTTTTGACTCTCACCTCACCTGATATCGGCCCTCAAGTTGTTCAGCATACTCTGGCCTGGAAGGTCAGTGGTTAGTTCGCTTCCCAAATCCACGAAACTAACTATCCCGTCAGGTTCTCAATTTCAAGGGTCGGTGGAAATGCGCGGCATGAAGTGCGGTGAACTGAATGTAAAGCAGATGCAACGCACCAAGTCCTATGGACAGAAGCGTATTTATCCATCCTTGCCTATATTACCCACTCACGGTTCCCATAGCGTCGGATTCTCGACCGTAGTCCAGGATATACCCAATGTAGACACGCCTGGCCAAGCTTGCACCGTGAACGTTCGTCTTGTCCTCTGGTCGAGTTCTTAACTGATATTGTCGCTGGGATAATGCTTAGCCCTCCGAATGCGCTGTTTTTGGTCGCAACGGTGCATTCACTTCTGGCAGGCTTCGAAATGAATCGTCCAAAGTCGGCGTTCAGAATAAATCAGGGGTTCCGGTCACCATTGCACTGTGCAAGTACCTTTCTTTTGCATTGGAGATTGATATAATCAAGCATGATCGTACCAGGTTCCGTTAATCCGTCTCATGACGGTCAGGACACATATTTTCCTGCAGTCGAGTTACGAGACCTCGAGGAAGCTATTCAATGCATATTTTCTTGAAAGATACTAACAGCAACAATCTCCCAGGAATGACTTCCTCTTTGAATGCGAGCCCTGTTCTACTACAGGCTTATATTGTATCAGGCTACCAAGGCACGTTCCGCATTCGGGATTAATCGGTCTTCTGATGGTGAATAGAGGGCCAGATACTCAGACCCGAAGATTGTGGCCACTGTGTTTTCCTTGATAGCGGGGGCAACCCGCAGCCGTTAGATATCCGCAAGCTGCTAACGGTGCCATCTGCCACTTTCGGCTGAAGGTTGACCCATATGGAGGAGTGATTCTGGATAAAGCTACGAGCGCAGCATTGCAGTAAAGTTTCAGCTGCACCGGCAAGTTTCGATCGTAGTAGCAAGAGTAGTCTTGTTAATAAGGATCCGCGGCCGCGCCGAGTGCTCGCTTCGAGTCCAAGTAGTGCGATATGATTTGAAATGCACTCACGTGATTGAGTGAGTCATGATGGCAATGCCACTGGCAAAAGGCTTGCGACTCAGATCTTTAGCTACGAATCCCATTTTTCACTGGGTCATAGATATATGTTCTAGAACACATATTTCCCAATACTTATCTAAGGAGCTCGAGACGATTTGAGTGAATTAGAGGCATTCATTTTTTGCCATCAAATGTTACGCAGAATTTGTAGTTGTTTCCGCACGGTTCTGCCCTTAGCTGGATAATTGCGAGCGAAGCGAGCAATAAGGGGGAATTTTCATGCCAGAGGAGACCGGGGCCTTGGATTCAAGGGGCGCAATTGATTCAGAGTACACCATATAGCAGAAAATCGATGGGCGCGCAAGTGAAACGAGTGGGTGGCGAAAAATCCGTGACCACGGTATGAGACGAGGGATGAAGGCATGCATTGTGACGCCCAAACGGAGATTTGAATCGTTGCGATCAACTGCAAATATCCATACGGCTGTTTAGGAACAGGCAGACCCAACAATGATGAAGTCAGCACAGAAAATGTTGAAGGCGAGTCGATGGGTGTTGCGGACGAATACCACTATTGGGACAAATGTGATATGCATTTGGTATCGCATGGAAAGGGCAGTATGTTGGAATTGGAAATACGCTGTCATGGCAAACTCCAAGTATGTGGCTATGCCAATTTCCACATGTATCCCTTGCCTATGAATTTGCCTTCATTCGTTGCTCTAGATACCATTTTAGTATATAAGTAGTCTATTTGTCCTACCTACCTTGTCGAGATTGTAGCAGAGCAAGTCCCTTTCTACCTTTCTCCTGCCTGGCTTGTCCGAATCTCACACAGTATCCTATGGAGAACAACATAGATAAGACAGAGATGCCTTAGGAACCTGCCCCCGTACATTATTTTGTCTAGAACATGTTGGAGTAGATCAGTCTCGACCGGTAAGATTCATGTGTCATTATGTAACCCCATCAATTTCTCTTGTCTTCGTACCGCCGTCTGGTGTCTACCCCGCCCTCCGGTGTACGACTTCTAATAGGTTATGGGCCTAAGCTCCACTGCCTAACGAGTCATTACTGGTCCGGTTTTTCATTGTACGCTGTCACGATCAGCATCCCTACTCTGTGTGACACGCCACTCGCCTCTTTGTCTTTGTCTCAACACATTAGAGAGATTGCGGTGAGCCACCAGAGCCACCAGGAGCCACCCGGTGGCTCTGATGGCATGCGGTGGGGAGTGGCTACCGCATTTGGTGGTGGCTGAACATATGATGTCAAAACACTTGATTTTCTTCACTTCCATCTACTTCACACCCATGCATACCCATGCCTGTGCAGGTGTGATCTAGGAGAGCAAAAGAGCTGGCTGTAGACACTTGAATCATTGATATATTCTCCCAATGCCGAGGAAATGACCTTAGCAGACTAGTGGATTGCATTCAAGCCTCCAAGATAGCTTAGAGATACATATTAACGACACCCAAGCAGCCACCAGATCAGCCACCAAATGTGGTAGCCAGAGCCACCGGGTGGCTCCTGGTGGCTCACCGCAACCTCTCTATTTTTTGACCCGTAATTCGACTTGGACACCATGCCCAAACACACCGAAATCTCGAAATGCAGCCTCAAAAACTACTGGAGCTGGAAGGGCGAGGCCGAAGCCTTCATGCTGGCTGAAGACCTCATGGACACCATTGACCCCAACATCCCAGTTCCCACTGGCGTCATCCAATTTCGTCAATGGACCGCGAAGAACAGCAAGGCCTATGGCCTCCTGTATCTTGCGTTGGACCAGGACATCAAAACGAAGATTGACAACGCAAATGTGCAGAGAAGTGGTCGCCTTCTTTAGGCACAGCTTGCCGCGTTCTTCACGACTCCGGATGCCGCCAATCGCTCGACGCTTATGGCTCGCTTCAACGAAATCACACACAACCTCCAGCAGCCCATCGATCAATTCCTGCAGGCTGTTGTTGCCGCGGAACGTAATCTCACATCCACTGCCATCTCCCTCCCCATGTTCATGGTCCATGACAAAATTCTGGGTGGTATGTCGGCCGCCTACGTACCAATCATCACTATCCTGCAAAGCGAGCTCACTCCTCACGATGTCCCAAACATGATCACGGCAATTAACAACTGGGAATGCTTGGACCTCCAGAAGGCTGATTCGGCTGTTCGTGCCACTCTTGGAGAAACTGACCTGGAAAGTTCAAATCTCGTTAGAACAGCCTGAATTTTTGGGACAACTTACTTGCATACATTTTACCTATGGGATGGAGCCTGTTCTGCAGCATCTTTGTAGGAGCTTTGGTATTTCACTTTTTCAGTCCAAGTGCACAGCTACCAGATTTTTGGCACTGAGATACCCGGGAACGTGTTTTTAGGATGAATAAGGTACTCCACCTCTTGCTGACCATGAAAACACGCCGAAAAACCGTCGAAAAAGCGTAAAAAGTGCGTCGGATATGCTCCACAACTAGGGTACCATGACACACTAAGTACAAGATACATCAAACAGTCTGAGTGACTTGCTGCTCTCAGTGCATCCAGAAAATAAGACAAGGGGAAGAGAAGAATGAAAAGGAAAGGAAAACATGTACCCCTCATTAAAAAGAGGGTATGTCAACAAAAAAAAATGAAAGTGTGATTCCGGGGCTGATGCAGATTTGTAGCATTCCAAGGCACCATCTCGCAGTGTGGCCTATAAAACCATGCAGTGCATCTTTATGAGTCTTGAAGATTCCTGGACAAGATACTGGCCCTCTCTGACTGTGCCTCTCTTTATCATAGGGTCTACAGTTTATACACTTTTCCTGGCTGATCTGCAGTTTTTGCTCTTGTTTCAAGGTTTCTCGGTGATTTATCCCAAATCAAATTATTTAGTGCAGTATTATACATGTATAGGAATACTGTATTAAGCTCACAGAGGTCCCAAAGCACTCTAGATCCCAGAGCAAGAGGATGGGTGAAAATTGACTAACTTCAAATAGCGATCAGACCATGCCAAATAAAATATACTGAATAATCTATGCACTGCAATCACACGCTGCGAATCTATTGAACTTGATTTCGAGAGAAACGAACAAGAATTGCGGGAGGGAGAGGGAAAAGAAAAAAAGCTATCAAAATGCGACCCAAAATGGAAAAACATGCCACAAGATCGTGGTTTTGGTCGGATCTCAATATCTTGCATATGGTTTGCTGGCTGTTTAAATTGATTCAGCTTTATGTCCAGGAGGAATAAACTTGAATTGCCATGCCGGCGCTTCAATCAATCAACTTGATTTCCTATCCTCCTTTACTAGTTTGTCACCCTGTTTTGAGGGTCAAAACGGATGGACATAGCCACCGTTTGACCCTCTAAACAGGGCAGCGAACTAGTAAGGAATGGGCTACATCATAAACGCATAGCCACCCCAAACCTCGCAAAACCTCGCACTGCAAAGCAATGTTATTCAGTGCACTGAACTCTGGCTGAAATAGATAGACACATCATAGAAAGATTGAGAGGGGAAACATACCTGTATCACCCTCTTTTTAAAATTACGGGTGTCCGAAGCCTTTTCAAACTCCGCCATCAACTCTAACCTTTTTCGTCGTGCTCTCAGTTCCCACTCATGCCGTGCTTGCCGCGGCCACGTAAGATGCCACCATGCACAGCCTTGGCAAGTCCAGAAAAATGAGTCATCTTGAACGCTTGGCCCCCTCTGTAGTATTCACACGGTTGCAGTTCACACCAAGGAAGGGGATGCGAGGCCGCGAAGCGGCCGAGCAGCCGCTTGTAGGATTCAAAATTGGCCAAATCCCGATGTGTGGAACACATAATCCTCAGATGAGGGGACCTTTATCGAGACAACCATGGGTGGACGAACAACACAGTGGGTGACTGGGAGATAGGCACACAAACGAGAACTCTTGGTTCCCGCGTAACTCACGTCTGTGTCGCCTGGACCATCCGGAGTAATTTAAGTACAGATTTAGTCTTTCGGGCACAGTAACAGGAACGAGAAAGCAGGAATGAATGTAGGAATGAAAAGCGGGGACCTGGTGTCAAAGTGCGCCACGGAGTGGGTGTTCATGCAGCTCGTAACGTCCGCACTGCCTCTTCATTTTGCAAACCCCATCTGGACGGCAACAACGGGGAATCGTACGGGCTATGTTTTGCCGGATCTTGACTGTGGCCGTACGGTATGGTAGTTTCTTGGTTTAGCTTCGCTGCGACCATTACTGTGTTCTGCACCACAGTGAGGCCAGATTCTCTAACTTATCTCCCGTTTCATTGATGATTTGATGAAACGACAACTGACAAGTGTTCGTTTGTGCTTCTCTGGTTTTATCCCCGTGTTGTATCCCCTTCCTCGCTCTTCTTTCCTCCCTTCATCTCGTCTTTCATCGCCGCGGTCTGACCATCACACAAACTTCAGTTTGAAAACACAGCATTTCAATCGACAGGCTCCGAGTCCATCCCCATACGATGCAGATGTTTCCCCCTCTGCCTTCGACCTCCGACGCTGCGAGCTGTAGAATTTGCCCAAATTTGGATGGTCAAGGGGTAGGTAGGTAGGTAGGTAGGTAGTATTACGCGGCACGGTCCCGCTCAGGAACACCGGTTTCCAGAGGGTATCCCAATGTGTACACGCTAATTACATCATCGTCCCTGGGCCTCCTCAAATCCCTCTAGCCGAGCTCACGGTCGCAGTGGATTGTCGGGTGATCCGGACCAACTCGCCGGTAGAACTAGAAGCCAGATCTGAGGAAGCAGATTTTTTAGTACATCAACCGGAACTTACCTCTCTCAGAGGCTCTCGGCGCCACACAGGCACGGCATAAAACACCTCCAGGACTTCATACGCATATTTGGCGACCAAAGCAATCGTTGAGCGAGGGATGATGGCTTTCAGGAATTCGGTGTTCGAGAGTACCATCATCTGGACACGCAGGTCTGGGATTTCGGAGAAGAGGCGTGCGAGAAAATTTGCCCTTAAGTCAACAAGTGCATCTGAGGAGACACAGGTGAGTAAGGCGTGTTCTGGCGTCTCTATTTCCTTCTTGCAGAACCTGCAGAGTCGCTCGTCGCGAGGCACCGTTTGATGTGCATGATCAACGTAACGCAAGATCTCCACGGCTAACAAATGGGTTGACAGCAATAGGGAGGTAAGTGCCTCGCGGTGTTTCTGTGTCTTGACCATGGTTAGATAGTGCCGCATGCAGGAGGTGACTTGAGTTGGTGACTTGTCCTTTTGGGGTTCTTGTCGGCCATGGAGCAGGTAGAGCTTGTCCGAAGAGTCGATTTCCTCCTGTAACCATTCCATCATAAGCTTGCGCACGAGTTTTGCGTAATTTTCGACGTCTTTGTGGGTGGTTTGACGCGTCAAAGCAAGCTCGGGGCAGTGGAATGGTAATCTCGTTATTGCCTTTGCGAGATCCGAAGCCCAGGACTTTTTACCCTTCTCTGCAAGTTCAATTGAACTGTTCAGAGCAGCACGGGCATAGTGGTCATCCTGGAGGTTCAAAAAATAACACAGGTGGCTGAGAACGAGGAGGAGGCGTCGGACTCTTAGAGGCATAATCCTGTTTCTGTGAAGAGAGGCGCAATCATGGAACGGCTATGTAAGTTGAGCATGCGACGGATGAACGTAACCTGAACTTTACATAACTGCTTGACATGTACGTCTTCGCTGTCCGGCGAAATCTCACAAGCGTGGATTAGGTGACAGCTGTTTAAGTTCCTTAGGGGTAAGTCGTCCAGTCATGTCTTCAACTGCCATGATTCGGTGTCCACAATAGCGCGCGGTGCGTGCCTTGGCTGTATAGTGCTGGGACAGAGGATTGCGTGTGTCCGTGCGCAAGTTGACGCCGACGTATTTCTCTTCTGTCACGACCTCAAGTTGTTTTGATCCCAGGAAGAAAGTAGGCAGGGGGAGGGGTACTGAGCCAAAGATCAAAATAACCGTCTTGATCAAGTTGACTAGGATAAAATTCCTCGCACACCATTGTTCCAGGGATCCCAATTTAACTTGTAAGCCACGCACAGATAGGGAGACGATCAACAGGTCATCAGCTTGAGCAAGAAGTGAGATACGAACACCGGCGAGGAACAAATCTTCGTAGTCAGGCAGCAGTGACAGATCCGCCAGAAATAGGTTCCAAAGGATCGGTGACGCCGGGTCTCCGGTGAGCAGGCCGATTAGTGCTTTGAGTCCGAAGATCGCATATCGCCGTGTCTCACGTAGTACGACATGCGGCGGTACAACATTCGCAGCCAGTCAAAGAGCCTGCCGCCCATACCCATGCGAAACAATTTCAACCACAAAGTTGGCTGGTCGGTGGACGGGAAGGCGTTGGTAAAATCAACACAGGCCACGTATATTGAGTCCATTGGCCTTTGCCCACTCGTTCAAGCAGCGCAATATGAAGGGATTGTTGTTTGTACGATAGCCGGACGAAAGCCATTTTGGAAGCGCGGGATTAGAGCACGAGCCTCGCCCAGTCGAAAATAGCCCAGTGGATGAGGATGGTAAGGCCTTTCAGAAAGCAACTTTCCAGTGCGACGAGTCTATAGCTGTCCGGGTTGTCATGGGGTTTCAAGCGTTTCAAGATCCCAATCAGCGGCGTCATGAACCAAATGGACGGCGCGTCGCCACGCGCAGTGCACTCGTTGTACAGTGGCGCCAAATCCTCGTTCGGGACAGCCAACAAGTCAGCGTACGTGGTTTGATCTTCACCCGGGGAGCTGTCCAGTGAATTTTGCGCAGATGATCCTTTAATCGGCCCATGTCTCCTTCGTCCCATTTTCTGCTGAAGAAACCTTCAGGTGTTTGATCCTCCGTTGTCTCCGGCAGAAGTCAGAAAGGATTTGATTAATAAAATGAAGGTCCCTGTTTCGCCTTTTTCCTAAAGGATAGACGGCATTACGTCTCGAATGTCAAATTAGAATCTACCTACCTACCTACCGGGCGCGTGGCAATCGTGTCGCATTATCAGCGACAGAAGATTTATAAGACGGGCATGTAGTCTGCAGCGTTCTGAGACTCCCCTCACTCGGCGTGGCCACCAATCTATTGTACTTTTTGCACGTTAGCAACATGTCTGTCAACCAACAAAGTTGTTTTCATGTAGAGAGATCGGTCTCCGGGCTATCCAGGGACAGCATGATGGAATTGCAGACTCTCGAGTCATACTACGACGACACGGTGGACCAAACAAAACCCCTTCTCCCCGGGCGGGCGGCGCGGCCAGCTACCAGTTCGCGCAGGTGGCCATACTCAGCAAGTACATACCGGCGCTGAGCCAGGAGATTCCGCGAGACCGCATGGCAAAGCGTTCAGCAATGCTGAGGATGCAGCTGGCCGTGTCAGCCCTCGTGCTGGCGGCCAACGTGGCTGGCACCGCCTGGGGGGCGCCGCGTACCCGCCTGACCGCCGCGGCATCGGCACGTTCCTGTTCGGTGACTGCACGCGCGTCGCCCGCCTCGGCACCGCCCTCCACGTCCTCCTGAACATCCTGTCTACCCTGCTCCTCGGCGCCGGCAACTACTGCATGCAGCTGCTCGCGTCGCCAAGCCGCCGTGAGGCCGATGACGCCCATGCGCGCGGTGCTGCGCTGGACATCGGTGTCCCCAGCATCAATAACCTGCGGCACATCGACCGGAGGCGGGTGGTTGGGTGGTCGGCGATCGGGGTCACAGCCACGCTGCTGCATCTCTTGTAAGTCGGTTGGGAGCGGCGGTAGTGTCGTGTGTGTTGTTATGTTTGGTTAATGTGTTTTTTTTTTTTTCGTAGTTGGAACTCGACTATCTTCACCTCCCTGCCTGTGGTGTCAATACCCCGTGCCATGGCGACGAGCGATTTTCGGGAGGCGGAGGATGACTGGTCGGAGATCGACCACCTGTCGCACCTTGACTGGTGGCGCTTACCTGAAGGATGGGGCGATACAACCTTTGATCTCAGCCCGATATACTCGATGAAGACAAAAGCGATGAACCTGACTCGGCTAGAGCCTAAAGACTGTCTTAACGAGTCGCTGGATCCCCTGAGCTCTACAAGGTCCGTCCTGGTGGTTGCGAAAAACATGACGAGCGCAAAACAATGGCTCCTCACTGATCGACGGCTGGATGAGCGGATGGGGCTACTGGACCGGGGGCAGCGACTGGCTGTGCTCCGCGTACGCCGTAGGGGATGACAACAAGAGGTGCAATAAGCAATGGGCCGACAGTCTTGGCGATGAATGGGCCGTGCGAGTAGGACCAATGAACATCCTTGTCGACTACTGCCTCGTGGGCGACGCGGCCGACAACGAGGGTAGATGCGGACTCCACCACAGCACGCACATTATGATCGTGGTCTGTGTCTGCACCGCGGTGGAGTGCTTGCTCATTCTCTGGACCGCACTCCACTTCCACAAGAGCGGGAAGAAAAAGGGCGGGAGGACTTTGGTCACCATGGGAGATGCAATTAGCGATTTTTCTGGAGGAGCCGACATGCGTATTGCAACACAACAAAGCGGGGTGGATACAGGCTGAGTGTTGTGGAATGGGTCGAATGTCGCGTTTCTGGTCAAGCTGCTAGCCTCCGTTTGTGGGCCCTCTTAATCGTACTGTGAGTAGCCTGCCCATCAAGCTAGCATATATTTCCCAAACTAACAACGGGTGAAGTTTTGCGGCCGCTTTAGTTATTTTCATCCGGCTTCCTCGGGATATGCCATGGTGTACCTGAAATCGCGGGGCCTAGGCATGGACTTGCCGTCGATCTGGCGACTGGGGTTCAAGGCCAATATTGACACTGATCCTCTTCCCGTTCTGGACGACCGGCCACCAGGAGGGGGTTGCGGACCTGATCGGCAACATCCTCATCGCCAACGGCCGCAGGTCCTATTCAGCTTCATCTACCTCTTCTACAACAACATCTGACACGGCAGCTTGCGGCCACCGAGTGGGTGCGTTTCGTGCGTCCGTGCGGCCAAGAAGCCGCTGCGCGTCTCGCGCCAGCCGGCCTGCAGCGGTTCCAGCTACTTCCTCTCGCTGCGATGCGGTATGGTGTTCCGCTCATGGCCAACTCAATTCTGCTGCACTCGCTCGTCTCGCAGAGTCAATTCATTGTGCAGACGATCTCCTTCGGCCCCGCGGCCCGATGGCTCGCGCCTCCCCGAGTTCGATGTCTCGGCCAGGGGTTACTCGGGTCCTGGGGAGCAATCCTAGCGCTCGTCCTGTGCACGGTCTCGGTGCTGGTGCTTATCGCTCATAGTTTTGCGAGGGAGTATAGGGATATTCCGCCCGGGTTCCAATTGATGGGCTTAAGCAGCGCTGCGATCAGCCTGATGTGTCGGCGGCCGGAAGGCGGACACAGATGCGCATCTTTTTTCCTGTGCGCATGGGTGTAGTGTACGACCAAGCGACAGATGTGATGGGAGTGGAGGGCAGGTTGGTATTCTCATCCGACATTGATCTTAGGCAGCCAATAAGCTAAGGCAAGGTTTTACTGGCTGTTTGCGGAACTTAGGGGCGCGGGCCAATTTTTTATTTTTCCTACTTTTCAATGGGAATGGCTATTCTGAGCTTAATTCTGGTTCGTTTGCCTTAAAATAGGCTTATTCTCTCAGAAATGAAAATGCGGATTGAGTGGTCTTCCATGTTGCACACATTTAAAATGGTATTTCACTGTTTTGAGATTACACACTTGAGACATGTGGAGAAAACACCCGTACATAGGTATAGCCAATCTGGTTCCCGTTTTTAATGTTTTTGTGTTCATCAACTCATACATTTAGGAGACATTTTTAAATCCCTTTCACACGTGTCCCATGACTTTCCTGAGCAAACATCTTGAACAAATGGAAACCCAGGTGAAAGAATGGCAACATTTGTGCAAATCCCACATGGTTGTAATGAGGAATACACTTTAAATGTTTCTCACCTAAGAGATGAACATATATGCTGAATCTTATTTTAAATGTTATTCAAATGTTTTCAGAGTATTAGTCTGTCATTGATATGGAATATATGTATTACAGCCTTTGCAGTACTGAAGGCGCGCATGAAAAATTTCGGTTGTGGGATAAGTAGTTTCAAATAATTTCTGATATCTCAGTCAGTTCTTCACCGATTCAGATAAGACTAGATATGTATACTCAGCTAATTCACGCGCAATTAGTGATAGAAAGGAATTTGTGAAAATATTATGTATTAGGTAATTTCTGGTTTGGGGCTGTTTTCACACCGAAAGCTGTCTAGCATGCCCGATAACATGTCCCAGTGGCCTAATATTTTAGTATGGACAACATGTATAGCTAAGGAAACATGTGATAGAGCCAGAAACACGATCTGGTGGCTACCACAAGCTCTCTAGTGACTTGCCCAATTTGGTGGCTATCCAGTGGCTCAGGTATGACATCATGCATCACAATATTTGCTTATTTGACACCCTTCTGCCCCTCCAGACATGCAGCAGGAAGCTTATAGAGGACTACCTGTCGACCCTGTACCATAAGAATAAGAAATACCCAAAGGGCACATAATTTAGCAGCCACTTGATTGCACATGCCTGATGAGCCACCAGGTGGCTACCAGTGTCTACCAGTGGCTCTGTACAAACTCTCTAGTACTGGGAGTATGGCACAAGTGTTTGGAGTCTCTGGCAAGTCACAAAAAAATAATCTGAGGCTAGGGCATAAAATTGTGCTGCATGGGGAGGGAATGAAAGTAGATTTGATGTATGGCCAGGATTCATTCAGGTGCGCAGCAGAGAAGATAAACAAGGAATGAGCAAGAGAACAGGATGAGAGCATGCAGATTCGGAAAACACAACTGGATATTAGACCTCAACAGTTTGTGACTGGAGCATCAAATATGCATCATAATTCAAGTGTTTGAAACAGGCGGGTTGAAACAAGCTCGGGAATCTAAGAAAGGACCCGCAAATAAATGATGAAGGGTGTTGTTGGTTCAGAATGTGTCACCACAGAGCAGATTCTGGGTTCTGAGATGATGAGGGCGACTGAAGCACGAAGAGTTCCAACGAATAAGCCTGGAGTTTAGACTAGAATAGTGTAAAGTACAGGGAAGTAACTACAGCTTATATACTAAAGTCTCTAGGGGTTGTAAATTCAGGTACAGTGTCCAAGAGCGACGGACAAGATTAATGCAAAGTAAATGAAGGGGTATATGAACATAGAGGAGGTGATCGGGAACCCGAAGGTCGGGCAACCGATCAAAACCGGTTGAGATCCTAAAACAGTGTCCTGGTTCGATTGATCAAATAGTTGATCTGATCAATGATTGGGTTGTTCGGGTTCTGGAAGTAAAATGAAAAGACAGTTCATCACAGAATGCAATGACAGGTACGAGATGGGTGGGTTGTAGAGACTGAAAGAGGGCTGTAGCAAGTGTAGGGTAAAGGGTAAGTGTGGCAAAGAAAGAACTGAAGAAGGAGGCAGGATACAATGTCCAGTAGGTGGTGCAGAGGGCCATCCGACAAGGGGTCGGCATGTTGACAATAGGGCAGCACCGTGGTCATGCAGTGAGAGAAAGAAGCCAAGGGTGCTGTCATTGATGCCAATCACTCGCAAACAACTGCTCACATCCTGATTAGGAAGGTGGTGTGCGGAGCTCGTGGGTGGGTGCCGAGTGGGTGAAAGGGGAGGAAAGGGGAATAATGGCATTTCTGGCTGATATCATGACTTGAAAAGGCATGTCAAGATCCTGTGGATGTGGATCAAGTTCAGACATAGTCTCTTATAAACAGACACTATAACATTAACCTCGTACCTCAGTTATTATAGTTCAGACATGAGGAATCGAAGCCTGGACACTCGCTGCATCTCCATTAACGGGTGTATGTACCTTACACCACATCTGACTAGAGTATACTATCATCCCCCACCGCCCCAGATATACCTACAACTCAGACAAACAAGGATTTCTCACGCAATACTGAACCGTTTCTCATGATTTTTGGTTTCATATTATCTTTATCGTATTCCCTAGGGGTCCTATATCCAAAAGCTGCCAGGGCTTGGGCTGTTCCTAAGTAGAAGAGTCGCAAAAATGGGGAGTGGTGCAATTGTCGGTGATTTTCGGTATTTCAGAGCTCTATGGAGGTTGAGGTTATGTTATATGGTGCCAATAATGCATCTCAGGATGCATAAATATTGTCCGAGGCCCCATGTGAAATTTCAGGTCTCCAGGTGGTGTGTGTATCTCACAGTGTATTGAAAAGATGTGACCTTTGAGCCAAATTTGATTCAACTTTGGCTCCAAAATTTGGGGTGTCTTCCGACCTCTCTAAGACTCGGGCTAACTCGTCAGGGTAAATAGCTGTAGGGTATATATGCAAGATTTTGTCCTACCAAAGTTTCAGGCTGATGCGACAAGAGGGGCAGTCGAGGTGAGGCCGGCAATCAGGAAATGACATACCTAGTACTCGGACACTCAGACCTGTCAAAAGAAATTGACCTCAATTGACGGGTTGTGGAACTGTTTCACAAAATTCCTTTGCCTCATCCTATGCATCTTCCAAATTGCAAGCGATCTGTCCACTCAAGATTGATGTGAATCCACCTGTAGGTGAAGATATTCATGTGTTTTCCTTAAGTGTCCAAGTACTAGGTGAAGGATAGTATATTTCAACACCTCCCCACCAAATACTATTGGTGCCGTATACACTGGTGCATGCTGTGTTTAATAAGGCTCTTGAGGATCAGGCCTTCAGGTACTGTACATCGAATTTGAACCAGAGGTGAGAAATGGTTGAATCAGGAATATGCCCTCGATGGATAGGGATTCAGAGAACCAGAACAAGGATTTTATTGTCGCCGAGTTGCATTCAATCCAAAACTGAGAGGACCCAGTCTCCAAAAATGATCTGGTGGCCGGTGTTTTCTCTGAATCCATCACTGTTCCCTTGGTGTAGGTGACCACAAGGGTAAGGTCAGGTTCACCCTCAATGTTGCCGGGGCCAGCGCCACAGCACGCAGAAGGTGTACCCTAGAAAACAATTGCTGAAAGGCACCACCAGGTCATAGAGGTCACCCATCCACAAGCAACAGACCATTCACCACTGCTTTTCAGTGGGCATTGCTGGACTGCCTGAAGCACATTTCTTCGAGGATCAGCATCTGCAAAGGGGGCTGCTTGACCAGCATGTGCTGCCAGCTCACGTCCTCCCGCTTGAACAAGTCGGGCACTTTGGACCAGGACATGGCTCTGATAGCGCGCGCGGTGCGGGGCCATTCCCTGCATTCAGGCCCTTCCTCGGCCCATGCTGCATCCGAGGCGCCTTGGCTCAGCTCGGTGGACCCAAGGTCGGCAGAGTCTGCTGAGCTGCGCCTACCTAGCTAGAAATTCATAAATTCTTGCTATCCCTCACAGTTTGGAGATTGTGATATGATTCTGGAATACTACAAGTACTTTGTTGTTGGCCGCAATCGGCCTTTGCAGCGGCCATCAATTGCTGAGATCTAGGCGCTACAGGGTGCTACCGTAATGATCTGTACAGCCCTCACCTACGGCTTCTCCCGTCAATAACAACTTACGGTATCGCAGCACTAGGTTCGTCGAGGCACTTGGGATGTATGGGGTACATTTCTACAGCACAGCCAAGCTTCAGATATGTTGTGCTGACATTTACAAAATCTGCAGGTGCAGGTAGGGCATGATCGGCAGGGGCTGCTGACCCTGCCTCAACTCATGGCGGTATAGCGCGACATAGGTCTGCCGACATCATCACGGCAGACTCTGTCACGACGCCTCGGCTCAGCGTGACCTATGGCGGTGCAGCTCGGCAAGCTACGCCGAGGAAGGGCCTGAATGCAGTGATTTCCAGGTATTTTCATTGGGCGGGCCTGGAGTGAAGAAGGGAGGAAATATTTCCGCCAACAGCGGGTTCTACACGGGCGCAGACAAGGGGTCTGGGTGGAAGAAGAGGACGCGCTGCAGAGTCGGGGTGAGCATGAGGGCCAGCCACGTTTTTTCTGACGAGTGGTGTGGTGACGACAAGATCCCGCATGCGTAATAAATGAGAGAGGGTGAGTTCCAAGAGCTCTGGTGTGGAGATTACAGAGTCTCTGGCGATTGACATGGTGGTCAGTGTAAAGGCTGCATAGTAAGTGTTCGGAACATTCCATTGCAATCAGTTCTTGGGTGCTAGTTCAGTTTGAACCCATTTTAGGCCGAATTAAGAACGGTCAAGCTTGGCCAAGCTCAAGGTGAGCTTCGAAACACCCAAGCAAAAATTGAACCAAGGCAAACATCGAACGCCCACGAGCCCACACGCGAAATTTTTCGTCCAGCAGTTCTGGATGCACAATCGCTTCGACTAATGGCAGTGAACTGCAGTGTCGGAAAAAATGTCTCATCTTGGACTCCAGCCACATTAGCCCGGGAAAACCTTCTCAAAGGCCCCATTGACATGCTTGGAGAACCGGACCCTTTGCTGCTGCTCAACTCTGTTCGCTCACATCTTACCCTCTCAGTTTCTGGAAATGATGCATTTCAGTGGCAGCTGATGTTCAATCCTACTGTGGATATTTGAGCCACGGTCATTATTCGTTGCAGACCTGTAAGTGCAGTTGATGGTTTTTGTTGAGCCATTGCCGAAGTGGCTGCTTGATACTCACCGCCCCCATTAACTACCTGAATCTCAACTTGTTGGCCTCGACACTTGAATCTGAGATATTTCTCCATGATGTTAAGTGGAATAATATACAATACATGCACTGGCGGCGGCATCCTCAAGCCCGCCATCCTAATTGTTCCTCGTTGAGGACTTCAACCACGATGCAGTGCTATCGGGCACAGAAAGCAGAGGGAGCACGACGAACGCGGCGCGGCGCGAGGGAGACGTTGTTGTGAGAAGACGTTAGGCGTGGAGGTAGACACACTTGTATTAGTCGCACATCCAAATGAAGGGTACGTGGCCTTGATAACCCGAAATGAAAATGGAATCCATAGTCAACGCTGAGCCTCGAGATCTCGGCGACCAAGTCGCATGAAGGAAGGAGAACAAGCCACGTGGAGGAAAGGAACAAGTGCTCTGGGATATTGTATTGCTCTGGATATCATTGTGAGAATGGGAGTGAGATTCAGATTGGGTGGATTCACACCTCGTAATACACACATCACGCTGTAGAACGCACCGTAGATTCGGATTCATGTCCTCTTGAGTTGTCCCAGTGCTCATACCTGCATCACCGAGGATTATTATCTTTCACAGAGAATGCGAGAAGGAAGGATATTCATTGTGCTCACGATTAGGCAGTAGCACGCCAGGTAGAACGGTGCCGCTCCTGCCGTCCGTAGACTCGATGAAGCGCGACATGAGTTCCGATAATCCGAGCTGTCGAAAACGATATCATCATTCAGAGATGCAGACGTTGAATGAGTCGGCGCTCATGAAGCGTAGTCGAAGCCGATAGCAACCAAGCTAGCCACAGCGCGATAGCAATGCAGTGCACATCCAAGAGAGAACTACACCATTGACAGACCTGGTATTGGGACACCCGGGAATTTACTCAAATCTGCTCAAGTTGCAACATACTATAATGTACTTCACTACATTACGACGTCATCTCACAAGGGCTAATGCTGGCCTGAGCAGTTAGCTAAAAGGGATATAATGTGTCTCGAACCATTAGAAAGGCGCTGGACAACAATCCTGGTAAAGGGTTGAAGTGGGAAGTCGCTAATGGAGCAATCACGGAAAGTGCCTTACCATCCTGGAAACGGATTGGGGTTACTGCACATCCCTGACTAAGGGCATATTACGAGGGAACATCCTTCTGGACCAGAGGGATCACTGTTGGGCATCATCTGACGTCTCCAGAACTGCCAAGAGAGGGCTGGACTTGGTCGATCTACCAATTGACTAAGAAACCGTACTCAGGTACTAGGAAGCAGCGGCTATCACGAATTTCAGACAAATCACTTAAGTGGTTCAAGGCGGAACCATTTGAGCGTGCGGTTACCAAGGAGGGTAACGGAGTGCTGACGAGGAGGTCGGCAAAAAGTTGACATATCAACAATATCCCATCACGATCGTTCTAAGCGATGTAGATCTTGACTCATCATTAAGCTCGGCTCGTTGATGTTTCTTATAAATCTCTCTCAATTTTACTAATCGCTTGATATCTGACAGGAGTTCATCGGCTAGCGGCCATACCACTAGTCATATACCCTGAACCCTATTGCTTGTTTGTATCAGTCTCGCTTATATTTAGAATCCTGTAACATATTTAAGTGGATGGTTATGGGAGGAACACCAGTGAATCTCACCCCACCTGTTGGACACGAAGTTACTAGACTTCACGCTTAACCGGTAGAGTAGTCATTCATTCGGAGACACCCAGAAGCTATACCAAGTTTCGTTTGTTTTCCCTGTTTGAATATTATCTGTGTTGGATTTGGATCTTTATAAACGACACGTGAACATATTGGATAAACAGAACGGACGCGTGGAATATAAGGAAACGGATCGGACTTGGCAATTGGTTGTAATCTCGCAAGGATTGGCAATCGTGGATACTATTTGGAATCGGGATTCATAAGAATCACTCGCTTTATGCATCGGAGTACTATCTCCAAACCTAGACCCACATCATACAAAACTGTTGAACATAAAATCTCATCTGTCTATCCGCGATTGCGCCTAGAACGGATTCGAGCAAGTTTTATCCATATGACTTGTAGACCAGTAAAGTCTTGCTTCTTAAAAGAGAACTACAGTTCAAATTGCCACAATCTATACTGGATTGGAACCCCGAACTTGCACGAAGACTATAGTGTCTGAGTTGTTGTAGTCACATTATCGAACCGCGTATTCATTTACAAGGTTTGTTTTGTGGTTATTTCACCGCCAGCCCCATAGTCAGCGTTTCACCGTGAATAGATGTTATACCACAGAAAATCAGGAAATAAGCCACAGCACTAGGGGTGCTCAATTCTTAGTTTGACCCAGGTTGGGTCGGATTTTAATTCAATATTTGTACGAACAAATAAGGATTTTCAAACTCCGCTGTCTGCCGATTGATCAGGCACATCTCTGATGCCGCAGCCCACCAAAGCGCAAACCCAATCGGACACCATCTACGTGGTGGAGGGCCTCCTTGTGGCCTCAGTTGCCCTGGAAGATGATGATCTAGACCTGGAATTCACGGACGAGGATGTAGAGGCATTTGAAGCTGATCTCTTAATGGACGATAACGTATCAGAGATCCTCGAGCTTTCCGCACTCAATTGGATGGAGATTGCTCAATGGATGACCGGTGATGGAACTCGGGGTTCTTACGACCAGATACCAAAGTCAGCAGATTTTTTTTCTGTCTGCTTGCAAGCACCGGATCGTGAATTTCGTCATATGTTCCGGTACGTGTCAATTAGATCTTGCATGCATTGGTCTGACAATATCCAGTGTTGGGAGAGACATGTTTGATTGGCTGGTTGGAGTCCTTTCTCAGAATCCAATCTTCCAATCCCATGGTCGGCGACCGCAGTGTCACGTCAAGTATCAGCTTGGATGCTTCTTGGTACGCTATGGAGCGATTGGGTCTAACACGCTTGGCACTGCTCAAAAACTCTCCATCGGTTTTGGCACTGTGTTTCTGTATTGTTGCCGAGCTCGCCGTGCTCTGCGCGAATTGCGTTCAACCCGTGTTGGATGGCCAACTCACTTTATGTCTCGGAAGAAGCATTTTGGGGTATCTTTGTGCCTGTAAAACTATTTTACATTCTTCTAACACATGTGACTCGTAGACGAATATTCAAGCAACCTGCGACCATGAAAAGCGGTTCACATTTTTCGAACTGGGGTGGCCAGGCTTGGTCACAGATGTCAAGATCTTCAAGAATTCAGATCTATGGATGCGGCGTCATCTCTACTTTGAGCCTGGGGAGTACATACTTGTCGACAAAGGTACTACATGTCCGCATTTGTCCTACTTGATGTTTAATGTGTTCTGCCAGGATATCCTTACAGCCCCTTCACCGTTCGACCATTTGACGAGCCGGAAATTTCCGCTGCTTTGGATCAGGACAAGGAGCGCATGCGGGCATTCAATCTGCGCCTTTCGGGTGTTGGAATCATAATTGAACATGCCTTTGGTCTTTTGAAAGGTCGTTTCCCTTCGCTTCATGGAATGGGTCCCCACAAAGACATTCAGGAAATATATAAGACAATAGAGGCCCTCATTATCTTACACAATATGGCCATTGACTTCAAGGATCACCCCGACATTGCGTGGCATCTCGATGAAGATCCTGGTGACCAGGAGGATGAAAATGATGGTGATCGAGACAATTGTTTTCGATGTGGTCAGGGACGCCGAAGTGCCAGCATACGAGACAGATATTTATTTGAAGGAGCAAGGGAAGATAAAACGACTCGCGATACTTGATAAACTATTTTAAGCACGGTATTAACCTAGTTACAACGAATGTATGGGGAATTAGCAATAGTATCAACAATGATTACAATTACAAAGTAAAGAGACTGAGAAGATAAGCATTGGCTGCAACCTTAACATTTTCGTCGGCGCCCGGGTTTCCTAAAACCATGGACACCATGTCCACCTTTCTTTTCGTTATTTCCAGCTCTAGCTTCTTACGGTCGAGCTTGAGCTTGGCTTCCAGCATGGTGTTCTTCTTCTCCTCAGAAACCATCTTCATCTTCACGAAGTCCCCGAGATTTCCAAATGAGAGCCCCACCTGTTTCCGAAGGTTCGATGCTGGAGTATGTTTGGGCTCCGAGACCGTTGCAGCTGGAGTCTTAGGGACAGGAGCTCGTGCCCAGAGGTCCGGGTGAATATGGCTGTTGGAATTGTCCCAACTCGTCGATGTCGGAGATGGCGGATGCCGAGTTTCGTATGACGGGGCGGGAGACCTTGGCACTAGTTCCAAGACTTTGAACTAGTCAGATGCATTTCCTTTTTTAGCTCAAGATGAATATACGCACCGATCATTGAATAGAGTCCACCAGCCATTCTCCTCCCACTCTGCGATAGTAGCGGGCTTGAGAGAACCAAGGACGAGCCCTGATTTACGTGCAGCTGCCAGTTTCTTCTTCAAAATGGCTTCGGGGCCATCGCAGTCGGCATCCCCTCCACCATTCCCGGTGAAGCTCTCGAATGCGCGCATCCACGTAAAGGTCTCGAGAGAGCGGCCGTACATCGGCTTGATGGAGTCTGCAGAGCGCCAGCCCTTGAATACGAGCTCGGCGGCCTTCATGGAAGGTATCAGTAATATTCTAAGGATGGGTACAAACCACGGACCCGTTTATACACATGCCCGGGATTGGTCTTGTGCTGCGCAAACCGTTTGTCCCCAGCTTCAGTTGGTTTCGAGAAGAAACTCGTAGAAGGGGGTTCTCTCATCCGCTTTCCAGTGGCGAGGTTTCCCGTCCACGGTCTTCTCGATGTCAGCATCAGAGTCGTCGAGCTCGATGGTTGGTGGATGATTTTCTTTGTCCTTCCGAGGTTTCGCCTTCGATTTCGGTCGTGGAGCCGGATTGGTCTGTGTCCCCGATCCGCGAGGGCGTCCTCTTCCCCACTTAACTGGAGGGGACTCTGAGTCGGAGCCGGATATGGCGCGCTTGCGAGGGGTGGGAACTGCCATATCCACGGTGGGGACGGGTGCATTGAGCGGGTCAGTGGGCGGCCCCGGGATGTGAGCGGGCATGAGATGGGCGTAGTATCTTGCGGGGGGATGTATGATGCAGGCGGAGCTGGGATCGCTGGGGAAGATGAATCGTCCCTGCATGGTACGGCATGAGCATTGCACCAAAGTGTATATTCCAGGGAGCACACCTGGGGGTACCCGTTGTTTTCCATTCTACCTCAATGAACAGGGGCCGAATTCTGATGTCTTGAATGCTGTGGCGCATCGCGTCGCGGCCTGGACCGTACGTACACGAGAACTTGATGAGATGTCAGGAGTTGTGAGTGTGGAGGCCCGCGGACACTCCCTTGGAACTTCCTCTGCGATAAGGTAAATCAAGGCCCAAATTTGACCTCTAACCCACTCCTCAAAATAAGGTAAATCAGTGGCAAAATAATGGATGCCGCTCCGCGCATAAGGTAAATCGCGCTCTGCATGAGAAAATTTTCTAGATTACAATGTGATGCAGCGTGGCCATGGATGGCCGGATCGGCCTCGGCATCGCTAAAAGGTACTTAGCATGAGGCCTTGGAATATGTCAGTGAGTGGAAGAAGAAATAGTCGATAGTACACCTCTGGAACACGAGAATGCGCCTGCGGCCGAAAAAAAAAGCCCCTTTCTGGGATATCCCCCTCCGAAAATAAGGTAAATCAAGGCTCAGAGCACAAATTTCATAAGGTAAATCAGTGGATTTTTGGGTGAAAAAGCGGAGGGAGTTCCAAGGGAGTGTCCGCGGGCCTGAGTGTGGGAGGCGGGAAAGTTCTCACGGAGTAAACGAAGGAAAGAAGCGACAGCCACGGAACACGTGAATGCAGAGGACGCGCGAGGAATGTGGGAGGAATACACAAGGTCACGGGCTTGAATCGGCACGGAGCGGAGCAAGGAGCGGAGTTTAAACATCCTTATTTGTTCGTACAAATATTGAATTAAAATCCGACCCGACCTGGGTCGAACTAAGGATTGCACCCCTACTCACGAGCCTTGATTTGCGCGATAAAAGATGTATTTTTTCCGTGAGTCGTGTAGTGGTTGGGATTGCTATAATAAGGTTTGGAATTCGCTCGTGGTTGAGCGCGTACACGTCGTGAGCAAGAGGGAGACCAGGAATCCATGGACGACGACATCGTGCTGTGGAAGAAAGCGGTGTTGCTTACAGCATCCCGCGCCGGTTATTACCCGCTGCTTGTCTCTGACCACCATCTTCGAATTCGTCAAAGTCCAGGAATCCCTGCTATGCAAATGAAATCTCTGAGGCTGGACTTGACTTCTGTGTTGACTATTTGCCCGGCGTCACGTCTGACCAATTTTCACCGCAAAAGGGCCGCCGTGCAGCGAGGCGTCATCCCTTCAAAACTTGACTCGGGGTGCTTTCGAAATCGAGTGTGGGTCCATTTCAAATCAAAAACATCCCACACATATCCCGCAAACACAACGACTAGCTTTCTCGTCGATTTTGATAACAACTCGATTCTTTCTGGCATCTGCAGAGATCGAATTTTGTTGAGTTGTCCTAGCGGTTTTTGTCTTGTTTTCTGTCAATATCTGGGAAAGCTCAAGCAGGTCGAATAGGAATCTGACCAGCGCTCGTACTGTACCATGCCTGGGTTGGAACCCACATCATCTCTGAAAGCGTGGGTATGTGGGTGGATACATACATCTTCATCAAAGCGAGACTCTTTGGCAGTTCACC
Source organism: Mycena olivaceomarginata (assembly GCA_029378375.1). NCBI lineage: Eukaryota > Fungi > Basidiomycota > Agaricomycetes > Agaricales > Mycenaceae > Mycena > Mycena olivaceomarginata. The sequence continues at coordinate 45,671 of JARKIC010002142.1, read as the reverse complement.
TCGGTGGTTACACTTCTCCTCGCTCCGGATCCCCTCTCGTGCCATTTAATCTTTGTTGTGTCCGATGCTGCTGCAAGCCATAAGTTCTCGAAATTCCTCTCTCCAAAGGCCTCGTATTCTTGCCGTATTCAATGTCCAATCCTCATACAACGCTCGACGAACTCAAGTACAACTTCTCGTTGATTCATACTTACTCATCTTCGGTGTGTTGCCGAAATTCTCGATTCGCGCCAATGATCCAATTTTGTCGTACTTAGTCGCCGACAAAATGACAAAATGATAAAATAAATGTGCTTTCGTTAATAGGAAACAATAGATATGTGCTCCAATTCACCAGAATCATCTTCCGTGGTATTTATCTCTTAATAAGTACGTTCTTCGCTCTTCCTCACCGTCTCGTGTGTTTGCTGTTCTTAGGGCACCGGAATACTACCAAGTATATCATATCTGAATTCCTGTCGCTGTTTGTTTCACTCTCGCATTATTAATGTGGACTTACCAGATGCTGTCGCGCTGCGAGCGTAAGGTCTCAGTTTCTCCCAGCGCTGGACACTCATTCGTGTTTGATATGGTCATGGAGCCTGGATTTTGACCTCCTACAGCACGGTGAGATGAATGCCTGGATAAATTCATGCTTACCTGACGCTACGAACTTTGCCAGGTGCCATCATTGCCAGTCTTGAAGTGTAGTGAAACCAGCGCTTGCAAGAGAAAATAGCAACAATACGATATCAAGACAGGGTTCTCGGTTAGGAGTGTCTCAGGCACAGGTGGAGACAATAGGGGCGGTCAGACGAGGCACACTTCAGAGGCGCTTCAAAAGTTCAACCATGTGCTTCAGCCCTCAGGTGCGCATCAGGGACACTTAGTAAAATAATTTGAAGTACAATGAGCTCACAGCAAGGATCCCAAACGTATGCACTCAATCAACTCTCTTGAATGTCGAGGAATCTCTCCAATTTTTTTAGGCGGTTTGACGCGATCCATAGATCAGAATCAGACCGGAGTTTGCCGAAATGATCGGCAAGAAAACTTCAAATACGCACGCACCTTGGCAACAGCGGTTTCGTCGCTTTCTTCATGGCTCACCGCGACATCCATTCTCTCCCCCCCCGAAACTCTTTCAGAAATATTTCGCTCTGCTGTCGCGGCGGTCACTCCTGAATTCTGGGGCCCTCGGGAATCTACGCCAACGCAGGATCGACAAACACTGCATTCCCGCCTCGCCTAGAACGTGAGATGCCGAGTCCCACGGATCCGTTGCGAGATGCCGCGAGCTCCGTCTAGCCGGCATCGAGGATCTAGAACACCGGTTTCTCGCTTAGATAGACACAGCCTTGGCGAGGCGCACCGAGGAGCTTTGCGGCCACATAGATGACAATCATCGAGGCGGCCTGCGTACACCTCGACATGTCTCCCTCTAGACGGCGGGGCTCCGGGGCTGGATGAGTGCGCCATTGGACTTAGTGGTCGGGACTCCGAGTCGACGGGCTGAGAAATGATGCAATGCCGTCATGCTCATAGCACGCTGTCATTAATTGTGCTGTAACAACGGAGCCGAAATCAATGACGAAAGCCAATATATCTGGAATTAACTACTTCACAGCACACAATTGAGTCGGACGACACACTGCTCAGACCTCGACGATGGCGAGACTCCTCCATCTCGGAGTCTTGGTTTGTGGAGCTTTGTCTAGCCGCCTCGTCACGCCTCGTAATGGATGTGACTAGCCGGCTAGATGCGGCTAGACACGGCCTTCGGCTAGGCGCTAGCGAGGCGTCTCGAAACGCCGCCGTCTACCAGTGGGCGGAACGCAGTGAAATGGAGCTCGAGCGTATCGCTAATGCTCCCCTGTTGATACTTTCCCAGGTGTGCTCGCGGGTGGCATGAGATGGCAATTGATACTCCGACGTTTTGGTCTACGGTGGAGGTCAGCAGCGTTGTGCACACGCCAGCATTGCTCGAGAGGACGATCGCGCTATTAAATACTCGTCTGGCACGCAGTCGCGACACTGCACTCTCGATTTCTCTTTGTGTCGTCAAAGACAGCACACCATTCCATCCCCGCATCTTCGAGTCCTTGGCCGAGCACTCCTACAAGTGGCCGGGTTCTTACGCGGAGTGGATACGTCCGTCTTGACGGGAAAATTGTCTCGTCTCACCAGGCTCGCGACCCCAGGTTATCCTGAAACCATCCGGGCTTTCGCTATTGCTCCACGCTTGGAGAAGATCTGTATTGTCACGCCCCTCGTGGACTCGCAATCCTTGAACGAATTTCTGAGTCTCAAACACCTGCAGTCGTTCGAATGCGCGGTTTTCGCGTCCTGCGGACTTCGACATCCTGCGCTCCTGGATGGCCCAGCCACGCCCTACCAGTGCAGCGGAGTTGCAACTCACATTCGGAATCCACTGTCAAAACTTTCTGCAACATTATGCCTCCTTGAAGCGCATGTGCCTTCCCTCGATCGTCGGGCGCTTTTCTGCATTCAACGTTTGTACGACGATGGCGAAGTTCAACGCTCGCGACATGGCCACCATTGTCGAGCGCATCTTTGCCAGTGTCACCGCGACCCAGCTACAACGCCTTGTCATGGGGTGCTGCGGCTACCCCGAGCTCGCATTGCAGTGGCCGCATGCCGAGTTCGTTAGCTTGTGCAAGCGCTCCAACCTTTCTAGCTGCCTCCGGACCCTGCGCATAGTCGAGGTGCGCATTGGAGAGAGCGATTTGTTGCAGGTTTTATCGCTGCTCCCGGCACTGGAACGCCTGGAAGTCGGAGACGCTCCAGAGAAGCCGTGCAAACGCAAACAGCGGGGGGAAATCCGGCAAATCGAACGGCGTCATTACCGACAGCTTCTTGCGGGCGATAAGCGATGCGCCGGGGCGAGACTGTCTTGTCCCCTGCCTGTCTTATTTTGCCTGCGTGTCGCGGCTCACGTTCACGCACGGTCTCCTCGCGGACCTGGCGACGTCCAGAGTCGCGCGGCTGTCTGGTTCCTCCATGCCATTCCATCTTTGCATCCGCCGCTTTCCTGGAACCGACATTGTTGTCACCTCAGCAGTGCGCACGGCATTGTGGGACCTGGCCGCTGACAACGCAAAGTTCACATACGATGCAGGGGAGATGTATGTACCGATGTTTGTGAGAGGGCATGCATAGTGAGTATACCAGGACACACAATCTTCGAAACGGGCACCCAGTTGAGAATTTACTTACAACAGAGAAAAATACAAGCGCCCTTCGAGAAGCAGGAAGAGTGGGGGGAGCAAAGGTGAGAGACCGTTCACAGATGGCAGCAAACTGTTGGAAACATGTATCACGCGGGAGGGCTCGGGACTCAATAGCTTTTGGAGCGCATACTAAAATTACCGCAACGTAGTATCTTTACGCCCACTCGAAAAAGGAACAAATGAAAAAGGCACCTCCTAGGCGGTGATGCGGATACTACGCGGCGACTGTAATAAACGCGATGTGAGGAGATCCATGGTGCTCCCATCCTCCGCCATAATACGTGTATCCTCAAGGTCGCGGAGAACTTGGTTAATTTGTTCAGTGGCACCGGACATGTGCGCGACGCGTGAGCATGCAGCGTGTATGGCAAGCAGAGTGGGGGAAGGCAGCGCAGGCACTGGCTTGTTGTTGGCCCGGCAAGCGGCCTCGACGTCCGGGTCGACCTTGAATGTCACGCGGCGATGAGGAGGCCCTACGGTTCGCGTGAAGAACGATGGCTTCGCCGCACAGACGTCGTAGGTGTTCGGCTGACGCGGGAATATGAAAAACTAAAATGCACCAGAGAAATTTTTGCTTGCCTCCCCAATCACTTCTTCGAGCCAGAATTTGAGATGGTCGAAAAAATAGTGTAAATTGGCGGCCATGGTGAAGGTATTGAAATGTTTGTTCACATTCCCACCAACGAGACTCTCCGCCTTGTCGGTGAGGCCGAACATCTTGAGGATCACCATAGCGCTGGCAGCATATTCGGCCTTTAAAATGTTTATGCCTCAGAAAAATAGTGCTGAAAACTGAATCAAGCAAGAAAAAACTCACCTTGTCACCGTCCTGCGCCGACTCGGAAAAGATATGAGCACATTGAGTATTCGTCACGTTCGCTTGCTCGGCGGTGGCACGAGCATCAAGGTCCGGATATTTGTCGCAAGAGTCAGAATCGTACGCTCCAGTGAGGACGCAACGGTAGCCGTCGCGGATGAGTGTCTGGAAAAATAAATATCTTACTTGACATGAAGAAACAAGCATACACACATGTCTGCGCGCGTCGGGTTCTGTTGTGGGGGTTTGCATCTCTTTGATGATGCGCTCTCTAACCTGCTCCATGGAAGGGCGGGAGGGGTGGTGGGAGGCTGTTGACACTGGGCCTCCATCGGAACGAACTTTACGACTGTTGAAACTTGTTCAAGCAACGAAGATGCTTATGACCCACAGACGCGCATTAGATGATTCCGGTAAAAAAGACCCAGTTTGTAGATTGCCGTATACTGTGCTTGAGCCTCGGCCTCGGTCCCAACGCCCACGCCTGCAACGGAGAGACACAACGAAATCTCTCTCACGAGATACTTGTAGGGAATTAGACCGAAAGAGTGACTCTGGTGCTTCCAAAGATCCTGGAGGAGGAAACCGACGACGCGCGCCCCTATAAGATTGTCGGTATATTTTGGAGTCCCGGCTCTGGGTGCCCCAGCTTTGGTAGCTTCAGCCAGGCAGCTTCTTCCGCACGCAGTAATTAGCGGCCACATGTTCTTGCCTTCGTGGTTGAGCTCGACAGTTGATATGGGTGGGAGTTTGGACATGGGAGCACGACACAAGTGTCGCGTCTGTGGTCACTGATGTGACTCAACGCGAAAAATAAGCTTAGGACATTCCAAGGGCACGGCCTCAAATTGGCCAGGGTTTGCCCCGCTGCATACCCATACTTTCGTACCCTTCGTTGTCCTCTTCCGTTCCCCGTTTCTCACCCTCTTACTCTCGCTTCTCCTCTTTGGGCCCTTGCTCGGCCTTGGCCCTCGCTCCATCTGGCTCCCATTTCGCCTTTCCCATTTCCCGTTTCCCATTTCGCATCCCGCCAAGATATTGCTACCCTCCCATTTTGTTTTCTCGTACCGGCACCACCGAACCCATGCTAACACCTCTTGCGAGGGCCTCGGTGGCGCCGCGCACCGCTCCCGCGGCTCCGACTTTCGCTGCCTCGCGCAAACCATCCAATGTATCGCTCTCTCGCCCAAGAACACCTCTATCCAGGTGCTTATATCATTTCTGTATCTCTGTTCCCTCAAGCTTACCTCCGGCGCAAAGGCGATGGAGATGTGTCTCGCGGACCCGGCGCCGATGGCACCCTCATTTGCGGCGAGCATCGAGAATACGTATAGCATTTATGAGGCGCGTTGCCTGTGACTTATCCGAGGGTCAACTTGAATACTGATACTCTACCCCCAGACCCTCGTCTGCGACCCCCAAAACGCCTCCGCATTCGCCAAGATCGCCCCCATTGAGTTCATCATGATCGGCCCCCTCGTCCATCGACACAAGGGCCGGCTCACCCTCGAGGCGCTCGGGAAGGCGGTGAAAGATATGCGCGCGGATGTGAGGAAGCAGCATGACGATATTAAGAATAATGGGAAGGTGAGTTGCGTGGAAGACAACGTCGTCCTCTTCTCCTCTCATCTCCCAAGCGGGGCAGAGCGAGACGGGGCGGTGTCAGGTGTAGGCCGAGTGGAAGCTGATTGTTATGCGGAACAGGTGTACAAGACGATGATCGCGTTCGTGGATGAATACAAGGGCCCCGCGGGCGGGAAGGAGCAGGTGTGTGCTGTGCGGCGGACAAGGTCGGCGCGGGATACAGCGGTGCGGCAGTAAAAGCAACAGGCAGCAATGCGAAGACGAGAGGGGCGGAGACGAAGAGGAAGGCGGCGCGGGGTGTGGATGAGGACGATGACGACGATGGGGACACGTTGGCGGATGACTCGGACGATGATTACGCACCTGCGAGGCGCGCGGCGCCCGCACCCCGTAAACGCGCGAATGCGAGTCACAAGAAAGCTGCTGCTGCGTCGGCGCCCGCACCAGCACCCGCCGCTGCTGCGTCGTCGATTCCTACCCCGCCTGCGTCGACGGCGAATCCACCTGTGGCCAATGCCAATAATGCGGTGGACGTCTTCCATGCAACGTGCGCCTTTCTCCGACGCGCTTCGACCACAATGTTCATGCTGCGACACTGCGGCCCACACATCAACGTCCTCGTCCGGCCAGAGTTTCCGCGGTCCGAGCGTCTCTACACCGCTGCCTTGGACACCCCACTCCCGCCTCTACCATCCTTCACGCGCGTGTACTGGATCGAGTCCGCCTGGTCAGCGCCCCTGCTGCGCGCCGTCCTCGCCGCTGCGCCCAATATACAGCACCTCTCGCTCTCCAGCCCACCCAGCATCGGCACCGGCCTCTCCGCTGCTACTCTACCGGTTTTTTCCGCCCTTACCCCGTCTGCAATCCCTCGTCCTCCTCCCGCTCACACCCTTCTGCGTGCACGCCATCCTGCACACCACCAACCTCGCCCAGCTCACGCACCTCACCATCGCGCCCGCGCACCTCGAATGGCCCGCCTTCCCCGTCCTCCCCGCGCTGCGCACCCTCACTCTCTTCGACGACCGCGCCCCGCCCCCGTCACCTTCCCCCCCGCCCCGCCCCCGTGCGTCCCCTTCCCTGCCATCCTCGCTCTCCTCCCCCGCCCTCGCCGCGCTGCACTACCCCCCCGCGCGCCTCTCCGCCACCGATGCGCCGCCCCCGCCCGACGCGCGCGCGCGCTCGCGTGCGTGCACCTGTACCTCGGCGCGGAGTAGCTCGCCGGGGAGGCGCTGGCGCGCCTCAGGGCGCACGCGGCGGCGCTGTGCGGGGCGGCGTTTGGGGCGCTGGAGCGCGTGGTGCTCGACGGGCCCGGGTGGGTCGCGGGGGCGGGGCCGTGCGCGGGGTGGGAGGAGTGGAGGGAGTGGAGGGAGTTAAATGGGAGGAGGTGTGTGGTGGTGATTGGGGAGAGATAGGGGGGGAGAGACGGCACTCGATGCTTGATCTTGACGGGACGTCGAAAAGAGGGAGAGCCTTGCGCGGGACATGGCTGGCCGCGTCTATGCGCTGGTTTCGGCCTCGGCTCGCGCCGGGGAGGGCAAGCGCGAAGCAGAGCGGGCATCACGAGACATAATAGCAACCCAATGCAAGGGCGCCATCACAACGTGCTTGTTTCTGTAGTGCTCTATCTGTGTTGGGAGACTTCTGTTTCTCCATCTAGAATCTAGATCTCTCTAACCTGGACCTTGGACGTCCCTTTCCAATGTCGTCGCATACTTATTACTCATATCATTGACTGCGAACCTTTGTTTCGATCCCAAAACACAAGAATGAAGAAAGAAAGGATGGACAAGGAGAAGCAACAGAAACCGCAAATTCCTTTTGGACGCTGGTGAACAAACGGGAAAGGAAAAATAAATAGGACGGAAATTTATGTAACACATTGAGGAGCCAGGCATTCAGACGCGAGGAATCGAACCCCGGACGCTCGCTGATCTTGGTCTCGTATAACGCATATAATGAAAGCAAGTGTGTGTACCTTACACCACATCTGATTAGAGGACCCATATCTATGCAGCATGACCTGAGCGCAAGAAGAATTTACACCTTGCGAGAACAACTGAATTATTCAGGCGCCGATGTGCCAGATACTCACAAGAAGACCCACGTCTGATTGAACTACGAAGTTTCCACCGCAACATTTGTATGCGGGAATGCAAGAAGAAAAAACACGTCGGGATTGCCTGGTCATTCAGACGCGGGGAATCGAACCCCGGGAACTCGCCGAATCTCGTGGCGCAATAGTAGCCAGTACCTAATGAAGGGGAGGGTGTACCTTACACCACGTCTGATTAGAAGACCTATATTTATGCAGCATAACCTCGCGCCCTGGGGGAGCGCAAGAAGAAATGACTCGCGAGAACGAGTGGGAGTTGCAACGTTCGTTGGACACGGGAATAATGAACGCGAGAGTGTCGTCTGATTGGACGCTGTGGATCTACGGAGGTTTGCACCACAAAACGGGAGGGCAAGAAGAAAAAGCGTGTTGAACTCAAACATTCAGACGCGGGGAATCGAACTTCCCGGGAACTCGCCGAAGTTCGGGAGCATATCAGTGAAGGCGAGGGTGTACCTTACACCACGTCTGATTGAGGTGTATCTTTCAACAGCCCGAGATCTGGGCTTTGCTGTTGGAGTCCCCACCGAATACTTCTGGGGTTTTTCAAATCGACAGTCACGTGTCACGCAACCCCCCTGTCGAGGACGAATTTTGGTCGCGGTCACGCGTCACGGAGGGGTTTGTCCCCCCCCCCTCCCAGTGGCAAAAAAAGGTAAATTTTCCATGGAGCTGTCGAAATTTTGGAGGTGTCACGCGAAAATTCAGCTGCTGTCGAGATGTCGAACTGGTAAATCGGGTCACGCGTCACACCCCCTGTGGATTTGAATGAAAAATCCCAGTATGGCGTCGTGTATTTACACATGTGAACAAGCTCAATTTCTTGAGGATCAGGCCTCCAGGCACTGTACATCGAGCTTGAACCAGCTGTAAGTGAGAAATGGTTGAACCAGAAATATGCCCTCGATGTCATGGACAGGCTTCCCTTTATCCATTTCTCACCTGGCTTAGACCTTTGTTTCCAGCGCCATGTACCCATGTTGTTGTCAAGTTGTTGAGTGCAAAGGTTCGTTTCATCTCGAAAATTGACAATCTGCTAACGAATGAATGAGAAGAAGCTTAAGAAGCAGTAAGAGCAAATTCCATCGACACGCAAATTCTGGTAAGACGTGACAGACAAATAGAAGCGAAAGAATTAGAACGGGACAGAAAGATCAAAACGAGACCAAAATTTTTCAAAAAACTTGTCGAAGGCAAGGTAGCGCACTCAGTGACGGGGAATCGAGCCCCAGACGTTTGCTGCATTTTTAAGTGCCGTGTTTGCACTAAAAGCGAGGGTGTACCATACACCACGTCTGATTAGAGGACCTATATCTATGCAGCATGGCCTCATACCAGGGGAGCACAGGAAGAAATTGCTTGTGAGAATAACTGGATTCAGGCAGGAGGTTGTGATGCTCGCTGGACACGAGAATAATGAAAACAAGGGTGAGGGTGTACCCCACCCACATCTGATTGAACTCTGTGGATCTGCGAAGGTTTTTGTCAGCAATGGCCTCTGGGTCGGCTGAACAGCGAGTAACCCAGTGAGAACCCCAACCAGGAGAAACTCAACAGACACTAGTAGCTCATGTGTTCCCTGAGCAGCAAGACCAACCATATGGTGTCCTTCCTAGGAGACTGTATATCATAGGTCAGGATGTGAGGCGGAACCCAGAAAAAGTAAAGAGGGTGTAATATCCACTCATGTATAGAACCCAGGGTGTGGATGCAACCCGCAATAGAATGGATAGGAAGCGGGGCAGAGTGGAGACAATGCCTATGTCAAGCCAAAGCAGAAGCCTGAGATTAGATGAGGTAGATTCTACTGTACAGGAGATTCTACCAAGCTTATATAGGCTTTGAATAAATTAAAGGTGATCACAGTCTGTCATGATCAGTTCTTGTACTGCAGCATTAAGGAGTGTTAATGCTGATACTCCTGGACTCTTCTGTGTTGGTCTTCGTAGCATTGGAGGACTAGGGGGCCCGACCGTTCGGGTTGCCTAGTCCTTAATGTCATCTCATATCCAGTGGTTGAAAACCTGATCAGTTTGCAACCGTTCATGCAACTCTTAGACACCTCTGTGTCGGCACCTCTGGTGTCAGGGGGCTAGGGTCCATTGGTATGGGTTCCCTAGCCCCTAACATCTCCTGGTATCCAGTGGCTGAGACCCCGATAGGTCTGCAGCTTACAATCTGAGATCGGGTTTCAACTGTGAGAAGGTCACGTGGTGGCATCATATGAGTCCCATACCGCTAGACGTTGATAAGCAGGGGATTTGTCCACCCATGAAATCTTCGCTTTTTCGTGTTTTCATGACAAGACATATTCCTGGTTAAGCTCCAGAAGCATCAGTCCTGAGGTTACCAAGTAGCTGGCAGGGCAGGAACCACCGAGTAATGGATGGGAACAGGGAGGAACACTCTGTAATTATTGGTATGTGCTCCGAAACACATAGGAGATGTGTAGCCCACAGAACAAGTGGAACAAGAAGTCTACTCTATTCCCACTTATGGGAACTTGACAGGGACAGACTGGAATCCTGTTGTGGTGTGTTGGACATCGAGCACATACCGCCTTCTGATCAGATGATCACTGGAAGGGGCTGGAAACATCACATCTTGATGGTTCCGCACTGTCCTGGGTATTCCAGATATGGGATGGTCACTAAGCGAAGGTCCAATCACTTGGACCTATACTTGTCGGCTTTTGGAGCAAGTACCCATACTACAAAGTACTTTGAATGTGGTATCCCTGAAGAGCTACAGACTGGAAGCTTCTGTTCCAGACATTCCAGTAGACGGGAAAGCACTGGCATTGGGAGAAATGGACTATCTAGTCAGGATTGACATAGGGGACTAGTTATGATGGCTCGGGCACAATCTGACTGATCGTACATGTGCACAGGATCACACCAGGATGAGGTGCTCAACTTGGGCGGCCAATAGAAGGACTCAGATACCCAATGCTACGATGGATACACGGCAGTCGGACAGATAAACAGACTATTTTACTCGTATCTACTTATTCTCAGATGTTTCCATGTGTTCCAGGTCTTTGTATTTAGTAGCAGGGGCATCTTGGGCAACTTCATGGAATCACCCCATGGCTAGTAGGCAATAACACTTGCAAAATGGGTAGAAACCGGGGAGTTCAAACAAGTTGTCTCTTAGAATTCATCTTGGTTTGGAATCTTTATTTGTGTAATCGGAATCTTTGGAAACTGACTTGCTGTTTGTCTGGAAGAGTCTGAAAGTGACTGGAACTGTTGGGATTGTGCTGAGCCTGCACTTGGTTGTTTGTATTTTTGTGTGAAGAGCTTGGGAACGGAACCCACTACTGTTAAAGAGCTTGGGAATGGAACTAACCATTGTCTGAAGCACTTGGGATTGGAACCCACTACTGTCTGTTACTGTCTACGCTTGGAATTGGCATCCACCTTGTTTTGGAGAACCCCAGCAACTTGTTCTCGTCTGTTCTCATAACTGCAAAAGCTTTACATTACCACTGAAATGCTTACTTGGTGTCTACAACAGCAGTACTAGTTTAATCAAGACCCAACGGGCAGAATGTGAGTTGCTTGTTTAAGGCAAAAATGCAACTACTAACCAAATCCTAACTACTTTCCCCTTGAATGATTTAGACTGTACCGCCAAGTACAGGTCTTTTGAACGCTTTAAAAAGGTTCAAGGAGCACAGATAATCCAACAGAGGTTGCAAGGAACAAGTCTGTTTTAAGAGGTCTTGTCCGAAGTGCAAGGGTTGATTTAGAGTATTAGACCTCTTTGAGCAATGCCAAATGAGTGCCTAAGCCAACAAATTGAGTTTAAATGCTTTAGAAGCTTGAGCCAACAATCCCAATCCTAACAAGATGCTGTGTTCTCCAAATCCCAAATAATAAGCCTTCCAAGGCTACTGTAGTGCGGTGCCGTGTTCTCAATCCTAATAAGCTCTCTCTAGCTTCTTAACCGTTCCCAATCCCAAGATCCCGAGTCAACAATTGATATTGAGTTACTTGTGCAGACGAAACAAAACTTCTTAACGAAGTCAGTCCTGGGTGACAAGTCCTGAATCTCCGTCGTTTATCAAGCAGTATCCGATAAAGGCTACTGCTCTAGGGACAGAAAGCTCAGTGCCTATCCATGCCAAAACCTCCTCCTTATATACTGTACAATTACACTTACAATACAATGATTATTCTACTCATTGGTATATGAGTAAGGCGTCCGTAGTTAATCACGTGTAGGTAAATATATAGGATCCTCATGTGTTGACCCCTTAATGCTTGAGTGTGTCTGGTGTGACTGCTTCCTGTTTTATCATGTAGACAGTCCCATCTTCTATCTTCTTGTCCCCCATTCAGGACCTTCAGTTTTAGGTAGACGCAGGTACTGGCTTGGAGCCAGTACCTTAATCAGCCCAAACCGCTAAGTGGTTGTGGAGATATGCGAGTTACTGTCCTGGCCTGGTCCAAGTAACCAAATCAGGATGGCAACAATGATCAGATAGTTGATAAGCGAGGTCCAACCACAGCCGGGGTAACTGGCTACTGTTAAAACCGAGTCACCTGATCCATCGCGCAAGGCTCCGTTTGTAAATCAAGCACAACAAAGCACTTGAACACCTCTAATCATGACCCCACAGTGGTGCCCCAGATCGTCAGAGAGGATGATTAATATTGCCCATGTTTAGGGCTGTGACCTGTAGGCCCGTACCCGTAAACAGGTCTGGGTCGGGTATTTCCGGGAAAACCCGTACACAGTACGGGTTGCTATGGGTGTGCTTGAGGCCAGTACGGCTGGGTCCCATAAGCACATTTTGGTGCAGAGATCAACCCGTAAACCTGTATACGGTCGGGTACGGGTGACCCATACTGTACCCTACCAGTAAGGTTCTTGCTCAAGTGGCACCACGGTCGGGTCCCATACCCGTACAACGGGCTGTGAACCCAGCGCTTACGGTTACAGTTCACAGCCCTACCCATGTTGTTTGTGAGCCCCGTGATGCCTTGATTAAGCAGCAATGCTTAATCTTGGCAATTAAACCCTTAATCATGGATGTCAACCAGTATGAACTTTCCAGTTGATGCATCCCAGGCAGACTTGATTAAGGTCCTCATGCAGGATCAAGCTCTGATTAGCCATATAGGACTTATGCTAATCCTTTGGAGCAGTGCACTAACAGACCTGGTATTGGGGCACCCGGGCATTTATTCAAATCTGCTCGAGTTGCAACATACTATAATGTACTTCACTACATTACAACATCATCTCACAAGGGCTAATGCTGGCCTGAGCAGTTAGCTAAAAGGGATATAATGTGCCTCGAACCATTAGAAAGGCGTGGACAACGATCCTGGTAAAGGGTTGACGTGGGAAGCCGCTAATGGAGCAATCACAGAAAGTGCCTTACCATCCTGGAAACAGATTGGGGCTACTGCACATCCCTGACTAAGGGTGTATTATGAGGGATTATCCTTCTGAACCAGAGGGATCATTGTTGGGCATCATCTGACGTCTTCAGAACTGCCAAGAGAAGGCTGGACTTGGTCGATCTACCAATTGACTAAGAAACCATACTCGGGTACTGGGAAGTGGCGGCTATCACAGCTTTCAGACAAATCACTGAAGCAGTTCAAAGCAGAACCAATTGAGTGGAGAGTTACCAAGGAGGGTAACAGAGCGCTGACGAGGAAGTCGGCTAAAAGTTGACATATCAACAATATCCCACGATCGTCCTAAGCGATGTAGATCTTGACTCATCGTTAAGCTCGGCTCGTTGATGTTTCTTATAAATCTCTCTCAATTTTACTAATTGCTTGATATCTGACAGGAGTTCATCAGCTAGCTGCCATACCACTAGTCATATACCCTGAACCCTACTGCACGTTTGTATCTGTCTCGTTTATATTTAGAATCCTGTAAAGTATTTAAGTGGATGGTTATGGAAGGAACACCAGTGAATCTCACCCCACCTGTTGGAAGCGAAGTTACTAGACTTCACGCTTAACCAGTTGAGTAGGCATTCATTCGGAGACACCCAGAAGCTATACCAAGTTTCGTTTGTTTTCCCTGTTTGAATATTATCTGTGTTGGATTTGGATCTTTATAAACGGCGCATGGACATATTGGATAAACGGAATGGACACGTAGAATATAAGGAAACGAATTGGACTTGACAATTGGTTGTAATCTCGCAAGGATTAGCAATCACGGATACTATTGGAATTGGGATTCATAAAGAATCACTTGTGCTACGCATCGGAGTACTATCTCCAAACCTAGACCCACATCATACAAAACCGTTGAACATAAAATCTCGTCTGTCTATCCGCAATTGCGCCTAGAACAGATTTGAGCAGTTTTACCTATACGACTTGTAGACCTGTGAAGTCTTGCTTCTCAAAGAGAACTAAAGTTCAAATTGCCACAATCTATACTGGATTGGAACCCCGAACTTGCACGAGGATTATAGTGTTGTGGAGGGGTCCTATGGCCGACGTGTGGAAATCCAGCCACACCTTGGTTTCGACTTTACTGTACCATACCCCTATTTTACATTACCACATTTGTTTGTACTGTAAATAATGCCAGATCATCACGTTTTGACCACAAACCACAACGTGCGCGGCCAGTGCAGGGCTCTCGCCCAGAGGTACCACCGAGGGACCTCGCCCCCTACTCTCATAAAGTCGCCAGTGGGCTGTTTAGCCACCAAAACCTCGAAATCACGCCGCACGACCTCACTCTATTCACACGCCACATTCGTCACATTCTTACTCTGATTTTCCGCCACTTTCGTACTCTACGGCTCGGGACCAAATCATTTATCTTATTCCAATTATTCTCTCGACCGCTACCCGGATCACCGACCCAAAACAAGAACCTACCAGCCGGGACTTCTGCCCTTCCACAGTGGTGACCACCGCAGGGGGGAGGTCTTTTTAGAAGGATCTTTTGGGTATTCTGCGTGGTCCGTTGTCCCAGCTCTTCTTTCTTCATTCATCATTCGCCATGACGGTCCCTACGCCACACGTTGCGTGTCCTGTCGCTCCTACGCCACTCGTCACACGCCACACTGCTCCCACGGACGCTTCGCATCCCCACGTCGTATCGCGCCCAAGGCAGGCGAACGGCATGTCTGCGTCGTCATCTACACCCCTTCTTTCGCATTCCACGGGCGCCCCTTCGCATTTCCACGATGCCTCGCACGTTTCAGATCCCCACGCTGTACCACGCTCCGTGCCGCCCTGCGTATCGTCGGGGCAACCGCTAATGCCTCCCATTTCGCATTCCAAGGCACATATTAGGTCCACTACGCTACTCGTCGCGCGTCCCATCGCTCCCACGGACGTTTCACACCCCCGCGTCACTGCACGCTTCGAGCAGGCGAACGGCTCGTCTTGTTCATCGTCTCCTCGCCGGAAGCGCTCGTGGCGCTGTTTCGTGTGTGGTGGGACGGGGAAGCACCGGCTCAGCCCCCGTTTTTGCCCACGGACTTACGAGCTCTTGTCCAAGCATTTGGCGACGTTTGACGCCACCTTCTGTCTGGTCTCGTTCGATGGTTCGCCCCTTCCGATGACACAGCATCCCGGCGGCGTTGCAGCGCATCTGCTGTCCCCGCGGCATCCTCCTCCTCGTACCATTCGCACTTCGCATCGCAGCATTTCGAAGTCGGCCAGTGGCTCGCATTCAAATCCCCCGCACGTTCCTTGCGCTCCGCACGCCACGCCTGCACACGTACCTCATCGCGTCCCACACACCGTCCCCAACATGGATTTACACCCCTCGCGTGCCCCACGTCCACTCGGGACTCGTAGCGTTCCAGATGCCGCCCCCATCGCGAATTTAAATCGACCGGCCCCCGTTGCATTCTCGAGTCGAACCTCCGCTTCACATTTCGAGTCCAGACCATCCCACCTCGAATTCAAATCCCCTGCATGTCGCCGTAGCCGCTACCGTTCGTCCTCGTACCGTCGATCCCAACGTCGATTTAAATCCTCCTCACGCATCACATCCTAGCGCCGTTCTTCCGCGTCCCATTTCCGGTTTAGAACGCAGCATCGAGTCGAGCCTACCTCATTTTCCGCCTGTCGAACGCCTTCCTTCCCCACCCATTTATCTTCCCATTCGCATTCCTCAGCCCGATTCGAAACCAATCGCAGATCCTCCGGAAGACGATTCATCTCCACACGTTACATTATCCATTTTCGAGATCCTCTTCATCTCCCCTTCAGTTCGGACCGAGCTTCGAGAGCTCATCGACGTGTTGGATCGGGGGAAAGTTGGATATGAGTGGCCATCAACTCCTGCCTCTGCGCAATGTTTTTCATCGCATTTTGGACAAGATTGTTGATTCGTTACCATCATCTCGTTGATTCATTTATGGCTCACTCATCGTTCACGTCTAGTTACCTCCTTTTCTTAATCTTTCTCGTTCGTACTTACGGCCATACTCCTCTATAGTTCCTGGATGTCGGGGTCGACATCAAAATCCCCCGCACTGTGGAGGGGTCCTATGGCCGACGTGTGGAAATCCAGCCACACCTTGGTTTCGACTTTACTGTACCATACCCCTATTTTACATTACCACATTTGTTTGTACTGTAAATAATGCCAGATCATCACGTTTTGACCACAAACCACAACGTGCGCGGCCAGTGCAGGGCTCTCGCCCAGAGGTACCACCGAGGGACCTCGCCCCCTACTCTCATAAAGTCGCCAGTGGGCTGTTTAGCCACCAAAACCTCGAAATCACGCCGCACGACCTCACTCTATTCACACGCCACATTCGTCACATTCTTACTCTGATTTTCCGCCACTTTCGTACTCTACGGCTCGGGACCAAATCATTTATCTTATTCCAATTATTCTCTCGACTGCTACCCGGATCACCGACCCAAAACAAGAACCTACCAGCCAGGACTTCTGCCCTTCCACAGTGTTTGAGTTGTTGTAGTCACATTATTGAACTGTGTATTCATTTACAAAGGTTTGGTTTGTGGTTATTTCACTGCTAGCCCCATAGTCACCGTTTCAGCGCTACGTGATTAAGGTAGAAATCGGCAAATTTCTTGCTATTTCACCCATGGTCTGTTTCACGGCTTATCACCGCACTCTGTGCTTCCTGTTTGTTTGGGTCTACCCTCGTTCACTGAGATCTAGCCTGAACACTTGCACAGCAAGGGTTCCATTCACATTAAACCTTTTGTTGTGTTACACTCACTTTCCTGTCTGTTCCAGTTCCATTCCAGTTCACTCAGATCAAGGCTTACAGTGTTGTACCACCTCTTGGAACGATCAAATTAAGAATGCTTTTGGAGTAATAGTCACCCACTTTCGTAGCAAATCAGGCCTGGCCGATCATGTCCTTGGTGTTAAATCTTTGATTTGTGCCACCCTTTCCAGCAATTGGGTGGAACTGAGCTATATCATGCAGGATCAAGACAAAATCCTGTTATCATTGATTTACCGGCACTTGGAACGGCGTCACAATCACGCTGGCAACATTGGCTAAATCAGTTATCGTAATCTAATCATCAGCTAATTCACCTCCACTCATTGAGTCCTCACCGCCATTCTCCTCCTCCTCCTCCAGACCCTGTTTCTTCTGCTTTGGCAACAACACCTCAATCTCTTAGTTCACGAGCTTTGGTTTGAGCCACCCGGGCCGGCACTTGACTTTGGCATGCTGGAGGTAATGCTCCCAAATGTCTGCAAGCTGCTTCTCCTTGACCTGGCCAGATGTAACATGTCCAACCGTGGCTGGGTCGGTGTAATGTATAAAGTTTGCGACATGACAAAAAATGAGTGGCTCAGCGCTACAGAGATTGGCTGATTTGGGATGCGTGATGTGACCTACCAGATATGGACACTCCCTAGACAAAATCGTGAATTGCAACAGGTCATTGAACCTGTTGACCCCAGGGTGAGACCAAATGAATCCTTGTCATCATCATATAAACTAACCCAATTTCCAGGTAGAAGTTGAATGCTCCAGCAAAAATATGCATCACATCATTTTGTGTTTCCCTGACTTTGGGAAATGATTTTCAATTTCAATGGGATCTGCTGTCTCGATAGACCTATAACTCGACTACAGCATACTTGAGATATAATATAATGTGGGAGCAAAAAGTCTGAGGCCAAGATGTATCTAGGGAGTGAGTAACCACTGATCATTCCATCTGATCATTGTGTTCCAAGAGATGGTACAACACTGTAGGTACTTGGACTTCGTTCCAAGGACTTCCACAAACAATACAACACTCCCATCTTGATTCCAAGGTCTAGTTCATTCCCTGCAACCTTTTATAAGGCCCTGTACCAGGGTCTGAGACTTGTCTGTGCACTTCTCGAGCATTCCTGTTCCTTCCAACACACTTCTGCATTGAGGTTTGGTTTGGTTAGTGTTTTCTTGATAGGTTCAGAGCACATCAATCAATGTGTCTGTATCCATACTGATGTGTCATGCGAAAAAAGAGGAACCCGGGCGATTCATGACAGTTTCACCACAACATTTATACTCAAGAAGAAAAGAAAAGGCATGTCAAGATCCCGTGGATCAAGTTCAGACACGAGGAATCAAAGCCCAGATGCAGTGTACCTCACACCATGTCTGACTGGAACAGGTGTATGCACTTTTCTATCTAATTCTACAGCAATACTGATCATCTGACCCCACCTCCCTCTTGTGTGATGGATCTGGCTTATTGCTGCATTGGGTGAATTTTGGTGCATTCTTGTCCCGCTCCCCTGCTTTCTTTCTTTCCTTTCCTCCTTCCCGGCTTCATTCTCCTTCTTACCTTCTTACCTCCCTTTCCATTCCTTTCATCTGCTTATGAAACTGGCAGAGTGAAAAATTCTGGCACATTATGGCTCGTCTGCACGATCTGGCTGCCATCCCAGCCATACCTATCAGACACAACCAGACAGCGGCATACATGCTAGAGAAATTATATTTTGTTCATGCAGTCGGCCTCATTGTCCTTCAACTGCACATACGACGACACCATTCCAAATGCAGGCTCACAGAGCTGCGATGCAACTCTCCAACAGACCGATCTGAAACATACTTAGTTACAGATAGAAGTGTACAACAAAGGTATTATAATGAGATGAATATTATTTCATGGTCACTTTTGTGACAACTGCATGATTTCAACTGATCGTTCGTGTACAGCTCTGGACAATCAAAGTTAACCCAAAAAAATGGACATATTATCTTACCTGGGAAAGTGGTCCAGATGAAATAGGTATCTTGTGGAAAGCCAGAGCACCATGCTCTAAAACAATGATGATATCATTGCCAACTGATGGCCATCAGCTACCACAGGCAGAAGGGTTGTTCAATGTTGTGGTTTCTTGTTATCTAAGCAAAATAACGGCACAAGTGAAAAGACAAGCCCAATGCATTCCACCTTCCCTCTGATTCCATGGGGGTCTCAAGAAAACTATCCCAGAAACATTTCTCCCAGATCCTCGTGACTGTAAACCAGGGATATCAGAAAGGTGGTCAGGTGGGTGTGTGGATAAATTCACTGGACACTGTCTAAATGTACACCAGCATTTATGTAAATGGACATCATGCAAACAGAAAAAGAAAACTCAACCAGTTCGAGATGTCTGAGATGCCTGAGAAAAGGGGACTACAAGCCTCAGCTCGTTCCCGGGCCTGAAATTGGAAGGTTCTTCTTGGAAGGTACACTAACTGTGCAAAAGAAATGTCACATGTGTTCTAAGCCATTTCTGAGTGGAATCACTCCAAATAAAATGTAGACATGTATTTCAAGCAATTATAAGATAGTGTGCACTGTTTAAACCCATGCTTTTCCTACTTCATTCCCCCAGAAAATCTTGTTTTGATGGATTTGGAAAAGTCGGGTCTGTGGAATCATCACACATGAAAAAAATGGTGTATATGGTCTGAAAGTACTCGGAAAATGGACCTATTGTGTACTTTGTCCGGCTTGAATTCATAGTGTTTTGAGCTCACAATGCCCATTGCAAGTTTGCCATTTGGGGCATTTTTGACAGAAACTGCAGACAAAATGCCAAAAATGATCAACTTGTATGCCTTGCCGTGAGCTCAAAACCCCATGGGTTCACGTCAAAGAAAATATGTGGGAGGTCTGTTTTACAAGTACTTTCCGACCATATACACCATCTTTTTATGGTGATTCCACAGACTCAACTTTTTAGAACAGGTCAAAATAATATTTGGGTAGGTAATGAAGGTTGAAAAATATGGTTCAAATGGTGCACACCTTCTTAAAATTGCTCCAAATATATGTCTACATTTTATTTGGGATGATTTCCATCAGAAATGGCTCAGACCACATGTGACATTTCTTTTGCACAGTTAGTGTAGTTCCATGATAACAGTGAAAGAGAGGAAAATGGTGTTTTCAAATGGGGAACTCAGTGTTAGGCAATGAGTTGAATAACTCACTTCCAGGTCAAAGGCCGCTTTGGCACTTGATTACCCAGCCAACTCTATCAGAGAACGTCTTGAGGGCTTTTTTTCAAGCTTTTGGTGATCAGAGAACAAAATTAGTCTACTTAGTCCACAAAATTCAGCATGGTCAGAGTGCGAGGAACCTGTTAATACTGTTGTGAGATGAAATCGTAAAAAATTGAGATTTCACACTCCCAAACAAGCGTCTGGCAGCATCGAGCTCTCCAAAATGTTATTCTGGCCCATCAGAGTCCAATCATATATAAATTGACCAATTTCATCGAGACATTGAAACGGTGACTACGAGTCTAGCAATGAAATACCCACAAACTAAAACCTTGTAATTTAATACACGGTTCAATATCAACTCCAAAACACTATAATCCTCATGCAAGTTTGGGTTCCAATCCAGTATAGATTGTGGCAATTTGAACTTTTAGTTCTCTTTATTGAAAGCAAGACTTACAGGTCCACAAGTTATATAGATAAATTGCTTGAGACTGTTCTAGGCACATACAGATAGTCAGACCAGATTTTATGTTCAACGTTTTTGTGTAGTGTGGGTCTGAGTTTGGAGGTTGTACTCCGATGCGAAACACAGGTGATTCTTATGAAATTCCGATTCTTAATAGTATCCACAATTGCTAATCTTTGCGAGATTATACACCAATTTTCAAGTCTGATCTGTTTCCTTATATTCTACATGTCTGTTCTGTTTATCCAATATGTTCACGTGTAGTTTATAAAGATCCAAATCCAACACAGATAATATTTTGAGGGAATACAAACGAAACATGGTATAGCTTCTGGGTGTCTCCAATGAATTATTACTCAACCAGTTAAGCACAAAAGCCTCAGGCATATGTGGGGTTTTGATACATCAAGTCGTTCTTGGGAGAGAACTGCACTGATGTATCAGCATCTCTCCTCAGACATCGGTAGCTGATGTATCACTCAGAGTACCTCCACTTCTGGAAATTCCGCACCTCCCACGCGCGCGCTCGCTGCCCCCGCGCCGCCCGCTGGTGCGTGGCGGTGCAGCCCCGCCCTTCCCTAAATAGCACTTCGTCCGCGGCGGCACGGTACACATCGGACTTTCCGAATACCCTGCCCGTTACCAATAGCTACTCACCTTCCATCTCCTGGCCTTCAAAGCGACCCCAGCACTGTACCAGCGCCTTTGACAAATGCCACAATTTGGCAGGTAAGCGAGCTATTTGTCAGTGTTACATCTGGGACCCATTACCTCCCTCCCCATCTCTTGCCCGGTACCCCCCGCTGCCTGCCCTCCTCCCTGCTTCTATGGCTCATTTGCATGCGGGGCAAACCCTTCCATACCTTCCTCATCGTCGCTCCCACCGCTTCCCGCCGCTTCCTGCCGCTTCCCGCCGCTTCCCGCCACTTCCCACGCTGCCCGCCGCGTTCCGCGCTGCCCGCCACTTCCCGCCGCTTCCCACCCGTCCGTCGTTCTGCTCTTATCTCCCACCTTCTTCTGTGCTAACCATTGCCCCTGCGCCGCCGCTTCCTGCTGCTGCCAGCGTTTCCTGCCGCTTCCCGCCGCTGCCGGTGTTTCCTGCCGCTTCCCGCCGTTGCCGGTGTTTCCCGCCGCTTCCCGCCGCTGCCGGTGTTTCCCGGTGTTTCCTGTGCTGCCCGCTGCTTCCCACCTCGCCGTCGTGCTGCTCCCATTGCCCACCTCGTTCTATAATCATCGCCCCCAGCGCCGCCGCTCCCCGCCGCTTCCCGCCGCCTCCCACCCCTTCCCGCTGCCTTTTCCACAATCATACTATTCGCAGTTAGACCGACCATCGTAGTTCTCTTCCCCATTTTCAGTGCTATGGTACATCTATATCCTTACACCTGTGTATTTATCATTCAGTAGATCTTATCTTAACGGTTTTTGATTATAAGTCCATCACATCAGTGGCTATGCACCAACCCATCTCTTCAAAGACAAGTCGCATTTTCACAAATGAATCCACAAATTTAAGTCGAAACTTCCCAATAACACCGTTCGAATGATCAAGCAGTCACTCGCGGCCACCAGCACGCCAAAATTAGCAACATTCCCCATCAATTCTTGCAAACAAGGCACAAAAAGCGACATGGACAGAGTACGAACAAGTCCTACAGACACCAGAGGACCCAGAACCGCAGACGTGGTGGAGCACATCTCCCGACTCACCGTTGAAGGGACTCGCCGTTGAGGGCTGTACACTTTAGCATCATCGACGAGCTTTTCTGTGGTTGAGGCTAAGTCAGGCACTGTGTAACAGCCAGCACAAAGAAACACTTACTTGGAGGCCGGCGCTTTTGCAGCAGCGGGCGCATCATCCGCCTTGCGCTTCTTCCCCTTCCCCTTTCCCTTCCCCTTCCCCTCTGCCTTCGCCTTCGCCGCACGCGTCTTCGGAGCAGCGGGGTCCACCGTCGGTGCCGTCCTGGGACCCTCCGCGCAACCGTTGTTCCAGGGCCGCGTCCGCTGCAGCCTGAGCAGCATCCAAATCCGTTGCGCCACCTAGTTCCGGTCCTCCCCGGAGCTCTCTGCGACTGCCCCTTGGAATCTGTATCACAGCAGTGCCGTCAGGGTGCAGCGCTGCTCTGGCTGCTCGAACTGGGCGTGCTACGACGAAGATCTCACCGGCGCCAGTGGTGCGTGCCCTTCTCACTCTGTCCGCGATTGCCTTTTCGCGCCGCAGCATCTCCGCCCTCAACGCATGCAGCTCCTGCTCCTTGTTGTGAATGTGCGCCGACTCTGCGCGCGCTGCCTCCGTCATCACTGGCTGCGGCGCAGCGTCGTCTTTCCGGGGCCTCCCCCGCCCCCTTTTGGTGGGAGCGGCAGGGGGTTCGTTGCCAGTCCCATTCTCGTCCCCCTCAGGCGCAGGCGCAGCAGCCGCAGATGCAGGCGTCGCAGCCGGCCCCTTCAATTTCGCCGGTCCGCACCGTTTTTTGGCGGCAGCAAGCTTTGCAGCGGGCGGGGGGTTGCCCATGGGGCGAGACTCCATCAGGGGGGCAACAGGCACATGGCTCACGGAGGCTGAGAAGCTGAAGGAGGGGGGCGTCACGCCAACGGGCATCGCAGTCGTAGTGCTAGTTGCCGTTGCAGTACTCAGAGCAGAGGTGAACCTTGCCAATGCCGACACCGGACCTGCAGACGTGGCGGATGTACGCGCGGTCAAAGGTGGGGGGATCCATGGCGAGCTTGATGACGTCCTTGGCGTGCCTGATGGCACGCCTGATGTCAACGGCGGGGTCTGGACCGCGGGCGCGGGCGCGTGCGGGATGAGAGCACACCGAGTTGCCAGTGCTTCAAACAGGATGCCCGGCTTCGGGAAGGGGACATGATCCTGTCACCTAGGTGCAGTGGTCGTATGTGCAGCAGACGGCGCCAGGTGAGCCAAAAACGAAGCGGCAGAGGTGGGGGCAGCTTGCTCAGGCAACGGCGAATTGATACGTGCAGCGGACACCGCTTGCTGAGGAGACGGCGTAGGGGTGGAGGTCGATGCAGCATGCAAAGGAAAAGGGTGGGAGAGATGGGAAAGTCGGTTGCTCAGGCAACGGCAAAGCGGTAGCGGACACCGCTTGCTGACGCAACGGAACTGTAGGATTGGGGATCGCATACTCAGTCTGGGCTGCTGCAGGCACTGGATGGAATGTCGGGGAAACGGCAAAGCTGAATACGTTGGGCGTCGCGCGAGGTCGTCCCGGACTTGCGCCTATTTCTCGATTCACAGCCGCACCTCCACGGTACATTGGCCGCAGACCATTGGGACGACTGGGCTCTGGCGGGATATCTTCACCCGCCGAGTCGAAACCGATAGACCGCCAGCTCTCCAGCACGTTGTCGTCTGGACCCCGTCCAAAATCCACGCTCCCATCCCCACCGAAGCTCAGAGTTAACGCCTCATCCTCCGAGCTCCAGCCGTTGTCGAGGGGCAAACCCGACCCGCCTGAAGCGTCGCCGAAATCCGCGATGATCTCATGCAATCGTTCATCAAACCCTGCTGGAACGGGGAAGTCCTCGGTGGGAGAAATTGGGTCAGTAGATACCAAGGGAGACGTAGTGAGCAGGATTGCAGCAGTGGAGACGGGGAGCTCGGGTGCGGGGAGCTCGGGTGCCTTCTTCTTGGTGGCAGCAGGCTTTTTGCGACGTACGGGCTTTGCTGCCTTTGCTGCCGGCGCCTCTTGCTCGTTGTCTGGATTGAGGGGGATAAGGTCATTGAGGCTGGGTGCCGCAGCCTTAGGGTCAAGTGCTCTCTTATCACGAACGTCATGTGCTGCATCGTTGAAAGGTCAGAAACTCTCACACCACATCCAAACAAAAGACGTACAGAACGCGCGCTTCAGATACTGATTGAAGCCAGTCCTCACGTTGGCGAAGTTCGGGTACGTTGCGATGAAGTCGCAGCCCTCCGGTGTTCCGCCGAAACAGAATCTGTCAAGGAGAAGCAAAAGAGGGTCCATCAGTGATTTGTATACACAGGCGCCCACAACAATTACGTCTTGCTCGAAATCTCTCCCTCTCGACGAGGCATTGGACCACCCAGCATGAAGAAGCCATGCCATCCCGTCTCCTCCTCGATGGCATCCGTGACACGCTTCAGCACCTCGCCCACCTAAAACTCCCACAAAAGCCCTCTAGTTAGAAGGGGGTAACCCGGGGGTTACCCCCTTCTAACTAGAAGGCATCATGGCTGTTTTGCCTATGATGCATTAAAAGCTGGAGCAAAGTCGCAATAAAGTCATAATATCTATAAGGTCATGCATGAGAGCTAAGACGAGCTAGCTGCAATAAAGTCAGACTAAAGGCACAATAAAGCTGCAATACAGATGACCTTATATGGAAATGTGACCTCAGACGTAAGCTGCAATAAAGCTGGAGTAAAGTCGCAATAAAGTCACAATATTTATAAGGTCATAAGAGCTAAGACGAGCTAGCTCCAACAAAGTCACAATAAAGGCACAGTAAAGCTGCAATACAGATGGCCTTATATGGAAATGTGACCTCAGACGTAAGCTGCAATAAAGCTGCAATAAAGCTGTGATAAAGTCACAATAAATATGACTGTTTACTTAGGGCTTGAAGGGAATGGTAGCTGCAATAAAGTCACAATAAAGGCACAATAAAGCTGCAATACAGATCACCTTGTATAGAGATGTGACCTCAGATGTAAGCTGCAATAAAGCTGCAATAAATGTGACTGTTCACTTGGGGCTCGTAGGGCATGGTAGCTGCAATAAAGTCACAATAATAGCTGGTCATGTCAGTGGGCTTATGTAAAGGCCTGAGACAGTTAACATACAGCCACTATAGCCCTTATCTTTCTCTGCCATCTGGGAGGCTCATCCTAGCTGTTCTTGGCTTTTCTTGGCTTGGTCTGGCACCTCTCGGGCATCCCAGACAAGTCTTATGTGAGTCAAAAATAGCCATATTTCACTTGAAACTGATAGCTGCCTGTATTGGGGTGGGATTGATGGGCCCCGGCCATTGCCTTAACATTGATAGGTGTTTGTATTGGGTTTTACAGCTGCTCTACCATTGATGGCGGCCCATACTGGGGTTGCAATTCATGGAATACCACAAAAAAGTGCCGTGTCTCGGAAATGTTTTGCATTTTGTGGGCCAATGGGGCTTCTGATGGGAAAATGGTATAGGTGACTCTTATAGCCCTTGATGAGCTCTACGATCTGAGCATAACTTTCCTTTTTTGGACACTAACACCTTTTTCCCAAAAAGGAAATTTCCGACATCAGCCCTTCCTTAGCTCATAATTGTACCATTTTGGATGATCTAACTATATAGGGATGTTATTCCAAGTTCTCTGAAGCTGACCAGGCCAAATTAGAGCCCATTATAGTGCAATAATAGGGTGCAAATAGCGAATTTGATAAATTATGTTCCTGGCCATGATATCCTGGGGATACAGCAATATAAATACATCCTGGCTGTATTACTTTGTTCCCCTAGGTTTTGAAGGTGATTGGGCCAAATTGCACCCTATTATAGTCTAATAATGTGGTGAAAATAGCGAATTTGATAAACTGTGTTCCTGGCCATGATATCTTGGGGATACAGCAATATAAATACCTGCTGAGTATATTACTTTGTTTCTCTAGGCTTTGAAGGTCACTGGGACAAGTTGCAACCCATTATAGTGCATAATAAGGTGAAAATAGCGAACTTTCCCTTTTGGGACACTAACACCTTGCACCCAAAAAAGGAAATTCCCTACATCGGCCCCTCCCTGGCTCATAATTCGACTGTTTTGGATGATCTAACCATATATGGATGTTTTTCTGAGCTCTTTGAAGCTGACTAGAACACACTGGAGACTATTACAGTGCAATGATAGGGTGAAAATAGCGAATTTGACCAATTGTGTTCCTGGCCATAATATCTTCGGGGTACAGCCATATAGATGCCTCCTGACTGTATTAACTTGCTCCCCTAGGCTATAGGAGTACCTTGCAAGCAATGGATTATGTGAGGATCATTAAAAACATCGCATTTTGGCCATATCAGGAAATTGCATGTTCGCCCCATTGTGAGCCTCTCTATGATGTGAGATATCCCAGAACACATCTTTTGGATCCTTCCTATGTATATATACTATAAAGGTGCACAGGCAACATCAAGGACACCCATAACCCATGATTTGAGGTGACCATGTGTTATAAATTTCCTTTTTGGGAAAAAGGTGTTAGTGTCCAAAAAGGAAAGTTATGCTCAGATCGTAGAGCTCATCAAGGGCTATAAGAGTCACCTATACCATTTTCCCATCAGAAGCCCCATTGGCCCACAAAATGCAAAACATTTCCGAGACACGGCACTTTTTTGTGGTATTCCATGAATTGCAACCCCAGTATGGGCCGCCATCAATGGTAGAGCAGCTGTAAAACCCAATACAAACACCTATCAATGTTAAGGCAATGGCCGGGGCCCATCAATCCCACCCCAATACAGGCAGCTATCAGTTTCAAGTGAAATATGGCTATTTTTGACTCACATAAGACTTGTCTGGGATGCCCGAGAGGTGCCAGACCAAGCCAAGAAAAGCCAAGAACAGCTAGGATGAGCCTCCCAGATGGCAGAGAAAGATAAGGGCTATAGTGGCTGTATGTTAACTGTCTCAGGCCTTTACATAAGCCCACTGACATGACCAGCTATTATTGTGACTTTATTGCAGCTACCATGCCCTACGAGCCCCAAGTGAACAGTCACATTTATTGCAGCTTTATTGCAGCTTACATCTGAGGTCACATCTCTATACAAGGTGATCTGTATTGCAGCTTTATTGTGCCTTTATTGTGACTTTATTGCAGCTACCATTCCCTTCAAGCCCTAAGTAAACAGTCATATTTATTGTGACTTTATCACAGCTTTATTGCAGCTTTATTGCAGCTTACGTCTGAGGTCACATTTCCATATAAGGCCATCTGTATTGCAGCTTTACTGTGCCTTTATTGTGACTTTGTTGGAGCTAGCTCGTCTTAGCTCTTATGACCTTATAAATATTGTGACTTTATTGCGACTTTACTCCAGCTTTATTGCAGCTTACGTCTGAGGTCACATTTCCATATAAGGTCATCTGTATTGCAGCTTTATTGTGCCTTTAGTCTGACTTTATTGCAGCTAGCTCGTCTTAGCTCTCATGCATGACCTTATAGATATTATGACTTTATTGCGACTTTGCTCCAGCTTTTAATGCATCATAGGCAAAACAGCCATGATGCCTTCTAGTTAGAAGGGGGTAACCCCCGGGTTACCCCCTTCTAACTAGAGGGCTTTTGTGGGAGTTTTAGGTGACCTCGCCAACCTGGTCAATCGCTCTGTGGGACAACCAGACTTGTTAGCGACTCGATACGGGTGGAGCTCAACTTACTCCTGCAACTGTTCTGGGGTACGCTTTCCGTCAATGGCCTCCACCTCATGGCGGTCGTTTCTTCTTGCCTCGGTCTCGGCCTCAATCTCGATTTTGACGTCCTCGGCCTCCGCTGCGTACATCGCTTCCACCGTATTCCGCACCAGCGCCATCCTCAACTTGCGATGCTCTTTGATGCGCGCCAGGGTTTCTTCCTCCTCCTCTTCCGCCTTGCTCGCCACCTCCTCCGTACTCAGCACGATAGGTACCCCCGGCGCAGTGGCGGCACGAGCAGCCTCGACGGCTTCCTCGTTCAACGTCCCATACCCACGGCGCATGAGTTCACCCTTGATCTTCTTCACATAGAGCTTGTGGTAGATCTCGACACTGCGCAAGGGGCGCGTCTTGCTAGGCCCTTTTTTCAGCAACTTGAACAGACTGCCCTTCTTTTTGCTGCCGCTGGCGCTGGCACCAGCCGTGCGCAACAGTTTCCGGCTGTGGTAACCCATCCACGCCTTCAGTTGCTGGGTTAAAAAATTGGTCAGTCGTCTGATCTCACTATCAAAAACCAAAACACCCATGGCCTTCTGCACAGCTGTCGCCGCTCCCAGCCTTTTGTTCTCCTCGTCTGTGAGGGGCGGGCCGGGAACGTCATGAGCACGTACGCCGACCTTTGCTTCCATCGGATAGTGAAGGAACCATGCACCTTCCAGCTCAACCCAGAATCAAGTTAGCATGCCGCCTTCTTGTGCAGTCCGGAAGTCAGGTATTTTGGAGGTGAGGAATGCTCTTTCGTCCAGCGTAGTCCAATGGTGAGCAGGCATTTTGAGGTAAATTCGGTGCAGGAAAAGAGGAAATCCGGAGTCGTAGGTCAACCAATTACTGGTGCAAAACCTTGCGTGACAAGTCGACTGATCCCAATTTTTTTGTAACTAGGTGTTCCTCATGCATGCTCATGCGTTCCTCATACGCGCTCCCCATTAGTCGTAGGCTCAATCGAACTATTCATCAGGCGGTCGTTCTCTTATCTCGGATCTACTCTTTGAGAAGATTGATCTGGGTTTTCGGGTGTTTTTACTGCCGGTCCTCAAAAAGTCGCTGATTTCTTTTTCGGCTCCCATCACCCCTTGCTTTTTGCCCACTCACTTCTATTGTCGTTTCACCCGCAATGCATCATCCTTCCGCCGCCCACACCGCCATCAGCTCCTCGCCCCCTGCTTCCAGCGCATCTGAGGAGCTGATGGCGGTGTTCGCCACTTTGGATGAGCTCTCCCTGTGGACCCTCACGCTCACCCGTGGTGCACGTGAACTCATGCGCGGAGCCGACGCGATGACACGCGTTGCGCAGGATCTCCAGCGTGCGTCTATTTCTTCTAGTTGCCTCAAGACATTCAGCTGATTTCCTCACAGTTCGTCTCCCCAAGGCCCTTGACAAGCAGAACGAGGACGCTGCCGCCGATAGTAAGCCGCCCTTTTCCCCGTGAATCATACCCTCCTCATGATCACTTCTGTCGCAGACGTTTGGGTCCGTGCCGTTGCCAAGACGCCTCCCACCGTTGCCGCCGAGCACGCGCACGCCCCTGATGGTCATAGGATCTGGTATGTTGTATTCGTCGGGCGCGAGCCCGGCCTGTACACCACTGTGTAAGGTCTTCCGCCCCACCTTTTGTCAACGCATTGACATTCCATGTTGTTCAGTGAGGAAGCCGACGCCCAGATCAAGGGGTGTCCCAACCAGCAGTACCGCCGCAAGACGAGCAAGCGCAAGGCTCTCGACGCCTATTCCACCAAGTACGAGGCTGGCGAGGTTGCCAAGTGGGTCGAGTTCAAGGATTAGTCTACCCCCACGGGGCGCCTTTTTTTTGTGTTCCTGTAAATCATTCACTCCACTCAAATGTGATGCTGTTCTCGCCTCTTTTGTGTAAAATGACCCTTTTTTACTCTACGTGTACACATGCAGTTTCAGTAAGGAGTAACACCAAACACATTAAACTTCCCCCTCCTCGCTTGAACTAAAACGTGGATCCTGATTCAGCGCCCGCCTATCAATCCTTCTAAAAAACTCACCTGCTATCATAGTCCGGCCATATGTCACCTGCCCCTCGTGTGATCTTGGTTGCGGGGCTACGGGCGATGCTCGGCAAGGACCAATGATGAGAATAAAGAACCTACCTCAAATCGGTTTGTCTGTGTAAAACGAGGAGAGACTCAGCGGCAGCCGTCTCCGACAGAGTCGTGCAGCTAAAGATGATTCTTATTCAATGTTAATCAAGTGTACGTTCTGGATAAACATACCGCTGCGACGGCTCGTATATGGACTCGATGAACATCTCCAGCACATCACTGGGGACATAGTTATTCGTTGACACTCGATCCCAGTGGAATACGCACTCGTGAGTTGGGACAAAGCGGTCCCCATCGGGAGAGAGGTTGAGGTCAAGGACCTCACTGAAGTTGCCGAGTTTCTGTTCCAGTCTGTCCGGCGGGATCAGCAAGGTGTAGGTGTTCAGGACCGTCAACATGTATTGCATGGAAACATACCTTCTGCGCTCCGCCGCTGGGGGTGGGTCCCATTGCCGCCGGGCCAGTTTTTTGGCGGCTCTGAGCATGAGAGTGTGAGCTTGGGTTTGGCCACGAGCGCTAGCTACGCACCGTTTCTCGGCCATTTTCAGGTGCTTCTTCTCCTTTATCTCTGGGTGCCTCTCGTAGTAGCGAGCTGACGCGGCCCGCCATTGGTCCCTCTTGTTTTCAAGTCACCAGTAGTTGTAACTACATTGCAATGTACCCAGCCATGGCAGGGCGGTACATTGGATTAAAGGCACACCTTGGCTGGGCAGCTGTGATGTGCCTTTAATACAATGTACCCTGGGCTATTTAAATGAAAGAAGTGCTAGTCCCGAGGTTTGAACCAAAAGCCAATACATATTACCTAAGCATCAAATCAGAAAGAAGGCAACATCACAACCACTAGACTAAGGGAGAGATAGCATGGATAAAATTGATGGATATATACTATGTGGTCCCAAACACATAATTAGTATGTGCTGACCTATTCTGCCCCGCTAGGGGCTTGGTTAGTGTTTAGGGTTAGTGTCTGGGTTAGAGGTTTGAGTTAGGGGTTAGAGGTTAGGGTTCGAGGTTAGGGTTGGTTAGTGTTAGGCCCCAGGGATATTGAAAAAAAAATGTTGAAGGATTTTTAAACACAAAAACACAGAATAAGCATGTAGGAACAATTTCAAAGACCTAGGGCAGCTTGTCTGCCCTAGGCCTGGGTATTAGTAGTGTCAAATAAGAAAGCAAGGCTGCTGTATGTGGTCATCAGAATTTAACCCATTTCAATGGTCTGATAGTCTAGTGGTAATAACCAATGGCTTAAAATAGTTGTGGTATCTCGAGGCCTGGGGTTCAATTCCTGGCAACAGCATCATTTTGCTTTGATTTGCTTTATTTCATTGGCTGGCAAGGGTACATTGCATTAAAGGTACACCCTGGCTGACCAGCCAAGCAGTGCCTTTAATCCAATGTACCCCCCTGCCATGGCTGGGTACATTGCAATAAAGGTACAGCTACACCTCTTCAAGTGAATGCAGTTGAGCTTGCTGCTCAGCACGTAACCTCCTGCGTTCCGCCACTTTGGCTTGTTGCGCAGACGCGTCGGCTTTACTCTGACTGGAGCGTCTCTGTTCGTCGCGCCGTGATTACAAGAAAGTGGCGGGTGTTGCTCACCGAACAGGTTTGAGAAAAGTTGGAAGAACCTGGCAGGGTCGAGGTCATGGTTGGAGTCAGAAGCACTTCCCTAATCAGTCTCGTTTCGAAATCTGATTGCACTTCGGCTAGGGGACATTTCGCATTCCCTTACCTCTGAGCGCCCATTCTCTCCATATTTTGGCATGGACTAATTCAATAACGCCCCATGTATTCACGCCTCTTCACTGGAAGACCAACCCGCACATACAGCCTCGTCAGTGATGTCTTGACTGTGCAGGATACCTTCGTAAGCTGGTGTTCAATAGTTCGGTGGAATTCAAAGGATACTAACCCTATCTAATTTGGCTCGTTCAACTGAATCCAAAAACCACCCTACCCGAGCAAATCAGGGTGGTTAGGCACGAGTTTTGGGCCGCTTTTCAGCATCCTCATACGTTCACCGAAAGAAAGATTGAGGATTGCTGCAACACATTTCGGCTGCGGTCCCCGGGAACGAATCCGTTGAGTTTAGACCAGAATACCGAGTGGTTGCCGAGGAACGTCATCATTTCTGAGTTCCTCAGAGTTTCCGGGTGCAGCAAGCCCAAGATTTCATCCATAGCACCGGTTTACTGAATCAAGTTGCTGCAACTCCTCCAATTTTGAACTCAGAGCGGTACATGGCTGCCAGAAAGAGAATGTAGGTCGTTGTACCAGATGCCGACTTAGCCGAGGGGCCATCATCACCGTATCGCCACCTGTCATTAGGGCGTTTCACGAGGCGTTTTTTCATCGTTTTTTGATGCCTTTTTTCGGGCCGTTTTTCATCGCGATCAAAAAATGATCTTCAAAAAAGACAAGCCTTTTTTTACCTTGTGCATAAACGACCTCGACTCCTTTTATGTCACAGTCCGTGTTTTTTCAAAGTCTTTTTTCAGTACCTTTTTTGTACAGCCACTGCCGGATAGATTAGTAACACATCTCCGGCAACATCCGCCTTCTCCTATCGTGCTTTGTCCTCATTCCGCTCCTCTTCTCCCATGGGACAGAAGAATAAACAGTCCGACAATCCCGCGCCTGTCAGCCGCGTCAGCAGCAGGCCTAAGCAGCCCCCCAAAAGGAAGGATGCCGACATCGAGATCATCGACGGCACCGGCAACAAGGACGAGAAGGAACGCGCCAGCAATATCCCTTGGGCCGATAACCCAAGCTGGATTGGCAAAGCTATAGAGTACCTCACTGATAACCCCCAATTCCAGCTCAAGCTCTTCAGCGACTCTACTGAAGACGCGACGAAAGAAGGCCGAAAGAAGCATCAGGGGAAGGAGAGCAAGATTATCATGTACGGCACCCTCGCCGATGCCGTTTTTGTCAAGGACACGGTTCCCGAGGAGATGGTGCAGGGATATGAGACAGATAAGACTCGCTACGTCAAATCTCTCCAGCAGCAATTTGCACGGTGCGTCACCACACACTTTTATAATCGGGCACTAAGTAACTAATCTCATCCTCAGGCTCAAAAAACAGTACTCGGTGCATGTTAAGGGCCTCTATCAGACTGGCGGAGGTCTCAAGGCTCAAGACCAGCAGGATAATCTCATTGGTGTGTCTTTTTTAAACGAGGAGAAGACCGATTGCGTTAATCCATGGAACAGAAAAGATCAAAGATAGCTTTCCCTACTGGGATGAGCTCAATGGGTTCTGGCGTGAGCTGCCGAACTACAACCCCATCGGTGTGAGTAATTCCACGGGCGGTGTTGATCACGGTGCGAGGGCCGAGTCCCTGTTCGCCAAGAAGAGTGCCGAGGGTGAAAGCGGAGACGCAAGTGGGATTGAAGATAGTCCCTCCTGGAAGGCCTTCAAGAATGTATCCAGCTCGCGCGGAAGATCGACGTCGTCTGTGGGCGATGATATGGATCTCGTGGACGAACTTCAATCAGACGAGGTATACCAGCGTCCTTATCATGCATCCGTTTCTCACGTCATACAGGAAAAACCGGTGGCCAAGGCCGAGAAGAAAGGAAAGGACACCGCTCGCACCAAAACAGCCAAGACACCTGCAAAAGCTGGCGAAAAGCGCACTTTCGACCTCAGCAGCCTTGACGAGGCCCACCGCAAAGATATGGCCGACTCGGCGCGTCGTCAAGACAGCCGTATTGATCTCGAAGTCAAGCGCAACCGAACTGCAACTCGAACGCGAGCAAAACAAGAAACGCAAACTCAATTTCGATGCGGAGCGGCTGCGGATGGACCACGAGGATCGACAGGAGCGGATGCGGCGTGAAGAGGAGCGCGATAAACCGCTTCTTTGGCTTCATGTCAGGTATGATGGGGGTGGGAGCAGGAATGTCGATGGGCGGTCCTGTTTCTCAGTTTGGCATGCAAGGACAGGCAGGTTCTTCGATGGCGTCCTCTTCATCGTCCTTGAGTGGTGACTTGGGCACGCTTCCTTCAAGCTTTGATGATTACGACAATCTTTATAAACCAGAGTAGTCAGAACCGTTGTAATGATATTACGGCCGTTCCCCCGGCAATACCGCTAGCATACAGATCATCCTTGATTTTACGACGTTTCCGCTGTCCGGCTGACTCGCGCTGACGGGTGCGAACCATACCCGGTGCATCATTGTCAGACGTCTCCGAGTCCGATGGCACGCCTGCAGCAATCAGCTCCTCCTGCCAGTCTTCATCCATCGAGTTTGAATCCGACTCTATGTCGTGAATCAAGGTATGAATGACAAGGCAGGTACGAACCCATTCCAGAGCACGCAAGTGATCCCGCTCATTCTTGATCTGCTGACGAAGTCCCCGTAGAGATTGAAAGTGGCCTTTGAGAAGCCCACGGCGTGCTCAGAGCGAATGCGCACCTGAGGATGTGTCAAATCAATTTCCCATTTAGAAATAAGTTCGGACAGACATGCGAAACCCAGAAATTGAAAGTCTTGTTCTCCGGAATGTTGTTTGCGGGTTTTTTGAATGGCGTAACACACCACGCTTCGACGGGATAGGCAGAATCAGCCCAGATCCATTCATTGGGTCCGATAAGCTGATCGTGATCCTTGCGCGTTCTTGATTCAGCAAATGCTGTGGAGTCGTGTGTACTGCCGGTATGGCCAATCACATAGTCGACAATGCGGAGGTTTGGTAAAGTGATTAACTGGCAGATAATGAGTAAGTCTCCATGGCAAAACTCGACACATACCTGCACATTCAACGAGTAGTTTGATTTCCGGTCGAAGTACGCTTCACCGTGGAAAGCAGGCTTCTCTGCCAGCGGAACAAGGGTACCATCGACCAGAAGCCATCCATCCCTCCAAGCTGCACATGAAGCGGCCTCAACCCACTCCTAGCCTCCTCTTTCATCTCCGCATTTGGCCACCGAATGACTTCATCGTGCAAATCCAAGAATGCAACCATGACCCGCCGTGTCGCATTTACCACCATGCCTGCAGACACACACCACTGCCTGTAGTACCATTATAATGTGCCCTGGATTTTCCAGCAGTGCACATTAATATGTGCACTTTGCATCTCCTGGCCTGGTGCACATTGTAATGTGCACCCTTCCCCTGCCATTCCCGGCATGCTACTGCCAGTTCCGGCATCAATGGCATGAGGTTTCCTTATTTGTACCTGCTTATACACCTTCTGCATTGGGCTACAGATTGATTGACAGCACCTGCCTGTCAATCAACACTATAACAACAATTGATGGAAAGTTCCCAGGCATGTACATCAACTTTGCCATCATTTATCGCCGGCTCTGGGAATTTATTTTGTGTTTTGTGCAATAACTAGGGGGTCTCTTGCAAAACTGTAAATACAGCCAAATAGCCCTCGGCCGGCTCTACAACTTTGATTTTGAGACCATTTTTAGCCAACTGCCTTTTTTGGTCACTACGCTTTTGGCCCAAAAAGGAAATTACAGTGTTTTCTGTCTCCCTAGCTCAATTCTTAACCATTTTGGATGATCTAACCACATAGACCTATAGATCTGTGGTCATTCAAGCCACCTGGGACACAGTAGAGCCTATTAGAGAACAATAATAGGGTGAAAATAGCGAAAATCCTTAAATTACATTCTGATCATGATATCTTGGGTATATACCCTTGTAAATGACTCATGGATACACAACATTGTTTCTTTGGGCTGCAAAGACGTTCCTCAGATAGGTGATCAGATGTTAATAATTAAAAACATCGCATTTTGGCTATACAAAGAAAATCTATTTTGACCTTACTATGCACTCCTCCATCATGTGAGGCCTTCCCAAACACATCATTTGGATGTTCTCATGTATATGGAATAGAAAAGTAAGTAATGCACACCTGGAACGGGGAAACACTCCATGGTACAGGGTGATCTTCTTGTGGGTGCTTGTTCACCATGTTCTGGATGCCACAGGGTCATAAACAATGTTCTGAAGACCATTTCCAGTCTAGCTGAGCTACATAAACAGTTCTGACTCAAAAAGAGCGCCCATACAGTGAGGGAAACTCCAAGAGTGTCTATTGTCACCTTTTGCTCATTTCATGAATAGGGCACTATGGAGACCAGATAGGGCAAAATAAACACCACAGATGAAATCAGACAGTCAAAATACACCAGATTAGGCTTTATTTGAAGCATTTTGGTCAATTTTCGGCCAGATGGTGTTTTGAGCTAAGGTGAGCATATAGTGTGAAAACTTGCTCTTGAACCTATATGCTCGGAAGCAGCATTCAACCAAAACCTAACCAAATCACTTGAGGTAAAGAATAATCTGGTGTATTTTGACTGTCTGACTCCATTTCTGATGTTTATTCTGCACTATCTGGCCTACATAATGCACTATTCATGAAACAAGCAAAAAGTGTCAAAATCACACTGTTGAAGTTTACTATCAAATATTGTGACAATTTCTGGCCCAAAACCGTTCTTAAGGCTCATTTAGACTAGTATTAAGTGTTTTAACAGTAGGCTTGGCCCTATGGCAGCCAGAACAGAGTGAACAAGTACATCCAAGAAGATCACCCTGCACTATGGAGTGTTCCCCATTCCAGGTGTGCATTACTTACTTTTCTATTCCATACATGAGAAACATCCAAATGATGTGTTGGGAAGGCCTCACATGATGGAGGAGTGCATAGTAAGGTCAAAATAGATTTTCTTTGTATAGCCAAAATGCGATGTTTTTAATTATTAACATCTGATCACCTATCTGAGGAACGTCTTTGCAGCCCAAAGAAACAATGTTGTGTATCCATGAGTCATTACAAGGGTATATACCCAAGATATCATGATCAGAATGTAATTTAAGGATTTTCGCTATTTTCACCCTATTATTGTTCTCTAATAGGCTCTACTGTGTCCCAGGTGGCTTGAATGACCACAGATCTATAGGTCTATGTGGTTAGATCATCCAAAATGGTTAAGAATTGAGCTAGGGAGACAGAAAACACTGTAATTTCCTTTTTGGGCCAAAAGCGTAGTGACCAAAAAAGGCAGTTGGCTAAAAATGGTCTCAAAATCAAAGTTTGTAGAGCCGGCCGAGGGCTATTTGGCTGTATTTACAGTTTTGCAAGAGACCCCCTAGTTATTGCACAAAACACAAAATAAATTCCCAGAGCCGGCGATAAATGATGGCAAAGTTGATATACATGCCTGGGAACTTTCCATCAATTGTTGTTATAGTGTTGATTGACAGGCAGGTGCTGTCAATCAATCTGTAGCCCAATGCAGAAGGTGTATAAGCAGGTACAAATAAGGAAACCTCATGCCATTGATGCCGGAACTGGCAGTAGCATGCCGGGAATGGCAGGGGAAGGGTGCACATTACAATGTGCACCGGGCCAGGAGATGCAAAGTGCACATATTATTGTGCACTGCTGGAAAATCCAGGGCAAATTATAATGGTACTACAGGGGCAGCTCAGACACACCAGCCCATTGAGCGACGGACTCGACAGATGCGCTGTTGCCGAAATGCCCAAATCGAAAGAGCGCGATAGCCAGCTGCTGCTCGACGGGCAGCTGATGACCGTCGCCTTCGTTGAGGAAGACGTAATGGCTGTCAATTCTGGTCAGAAGAGCATCAAACGTCGAAGGCATGACACGAAGGTTGCGACGGAAGCACTTCAAATCATCAGTCTTGTAGCTCTCGAGGACAAGATAGAGCTGCGATAATTTGTGGACTTTGTTGGGGTTAATGACGCGGGTCCTCTCGAGGAGTTGGATATGGTCCAGAATGGCCTGGTACTGGGTGTTATACCGCATCTCCGGCTCGTCGTCAAGTAGTATATCAGAAGGAATGTCGAGAGTAAATTCCCCTGAGTCAGAATCCGTGTTTATGGAAGAGAGCGAGGAGATGGCAGAGATAGACGAGATAGACGAGCCATCCGACTCATCGTCCAGAGGTTCGTCAGCGTCCTGTGTATAGAGATCATCTCCGAGCCCAAGGCCGGCTGTGATCTCCTCTTCCTCCTCGGCATGACGCATTGCTTGTTCCCTGTCACGTCTACGCCACTTTTGAAGTTTCTCGGCATATTTGTATGCGCCGCGGAGGAGCTGCTGGCGTATAGACACCCGCCGCATGTTGCCGAAAGAGGCTGGAAAGGGGGAGAGCACTGCAGAGTCACAAGATGTGACTGGCAAAGTGACGGACCGCGGTACGAGCAGTGAGGGTTTCATGAGGTACCCTTTTTAAAATGTTTTTTCGTGTTTTTTCTACGTTTTTTTCGCTCATTTTCTATCCATAAAACACCGAAAAAAACTTGTGTAAAAACGGTCAAAAAACGCCTCATGAAACGCCCTATTCTTTGAGCCACTCACCCTCTCTGCGTCTCTGCTGGCCAGGTGCGTGTTTTTGACAGGCTACGCGTCGGTGTTTTGCTGAACCACCCCCAGATACCTCTGTCTTCCTCCCTCTGTCTCATTTCTGTTTGGTCACTCCCGGGGCGTGATTCTGCCTGCCACCGCATCCATTCGGTACGTGCCTGCTCTGCTCATTATCACGCCGTGCGCGGGGGTATACACATCGGCCTGTGGGTGACACACTGGGCCATACCAATGGTTCTATGGAGACCCACTAGGTCTATGTGCGTGCCTCCATCGCCCGCATTTCCTTTTTGGGCTCGCTCTCGATGTTTTTCTCCATACTAACCATCTGTCTGCATCCAATTAGAAGGCATGGCTCGTACGATGCACAGCGGACTGCGATGGTCCCCCTGGGATCTTGACGCCCTCAACGACGCGTTTGAAGTGTTCCAAAGCCTCGTCACCCTCGCGCCCTACCTCCATCAAGCCCTCGTGTCTGACGACCTCCGTGCGGTGAAGCTGGATTCTGGGCTTGCTTATTCTGACGAGGAAGGGTGGGAGGATGAGGACGCCGTCTCCTCTCGTCCTACTATGGCCTCTCTCGCGAGCTTGCTCGCCCTTGTCAGACGGCTCCACCCCACGCTCGCTATCTCCTCTTTCCGACCTCACCGCTAGCCCTCCTTCGAGTCCTCGGCCGCCCGCCCAGCTCCCCAGCTACAAGCGACGCAGGGGGTAGGCAAGAAAGCGCGCCGTCAGAAACAGCGCGTCGCTGCAGCGCAATCCAACCGGTTCGGGCCGCTCCCCAAAAGACGCCATTCTCCAGGCCACGAGGAGGCTGTCCAGCTCCCTTCCTTCAGGGGCGCCGAGCTGCGAACTTGTGCCGGAGGCAACTGGACGGGGCCACGGGCAACGAAGAAAGCTCGCCTCACTCAGCGCGGCGTGCGCCGGCTCCGCGCTTTGCTCGAAGACGGTCATGAGCTCATCGAATGGGATGGCCGGTTCGTTTTCTCTTCCTCCCTGCCCCGCTTTTATTATTTTATCATGCTATTGTTTCTACAGTCTTCCCAAGCTTATACTGGACGCTGACGGGCGCATCGTGGCCATCCTCTTGGGCCCGCCCGGAGGGAGATGATTGGGATGAGGTCGTGAGGGAGATGGAGCGCTTGATGGCAGGGGTTCGTCGCCGTGGGGTGCAGCGGGGTGTTTTCAAACCTCAAGACCGACGCCACCCGCCGCGGGAACTTTTATATACTTAAAGCTGGTCTTACCAAAGGACCCGGGTCGAAAGTATTTCTTTTTTTTTGCACCGTTATTTGTGGATTGAAGGCAAACGTCTCAGAAACCGGGCAATCTCGCCCATTCAAAAGCTTACCGGAAGCTCCTTCGACCTCTCCTTTCCAGCCACACCATTTGTCGGATCAACCAGGTTTCAGTCCAGTAAGCATTCACACGGTGTCCCGACTTCGTCTCATTTTGCTAATCATTCGGCTAGGCGGTCTTGCTCGCTATCTACCGAAATTGTACCAGTACTATAGTGCTACGCTGGGCGGGGATTCTTGACCAACAACGCGAACTTGAGATGCCCTTCCCCAAACTCGGTATTCCCCACCACCACCTTCAACCTCGGGCGGACGTTGTAACGGCGGAGCATCTCGACATGCTCAATAATCCCCATGGCATGTGCGGCGTAACTTTCAGCGGCCGGTACGACCACAAGGTCGGAGGTCACATCTACTTGGAGCAAATGAAGCTCGTCTGCGAGTTCCCATCTGGATCGATGGTCCTCCTGTTATCGGGCACATGCGTGCATGGAAACACCCCCATCCAGAAAGGGGAAACATGATACTCCATGACACAGTATGCGGCGGGTGCCTTATTTCGGTGGGTGGCATACGGCTACCAGACGGCAAAAAGTCTGCTGAGCCAGAGCGGTGGTGCTGCCCTCAAGCGTGAATTGCGACGGCGAGCCTGGCGCGTGCGCTGCATGGGGCCCTCGGTTTACTCTCGAAAGCGAGCGAGTTGGCAGCTGATCAGGCGGCCGTATTCGGTAGTTTGTGATGCGCATAGTACCATATGTTTTTCGTTTCCCTCATTAATTGCCATCTGCTTCTTTTGTTAACCATCATGAGTCAGAAACCTGCAAAGACTGAAGAGAATCAGCGGTGAGTATTTGTCCCCGCTCTCGTGTCGTCTCGTGTTGATTCTCATAATGGTCAGAGAATCCAATATTTCCTTGAACGCACAAGGCCTTGGTGTGAAGCCCCCCTCAGGAGGAACCTTCCTCTCATACGTGCATACGGCGGACCATCGCTATGATCACAAACCATCGCGTGTGGGCTCGATTCGGGGATGGAATGGTGAAACATGTGAACCATGGTGGCCCCATATTCACCCGAGG
Source organism: Mycena olivaceomarginata (assembly GCA_029378375.1). Lineage (NCBI taxonomy): Eukaryota > Fungi > Basidiomycota > Agaricomycetes > Agaricales > Mycenaceae > Mycena > Mycena olivaceomarginata. Next base: position 4,752 of record JARKIC010002142.1, on the reverse strand, counting down.
CGCGTGCTGGTGGAGAGGGCGAGTGTTTCCAGGACAGTGGTTCAGGCACGTAGCGGGGGGCGAGGTTAGACAGCAGATGAATACATGGCCTCACCTGCCACCTCCCACCCCTCTTCCTCATGCTGCGTAAACGCAAGATCCAGTTGTTCAACCTTGAGCCTGAGCTCAAGGGCAAGCCCGGTGAGTCCTCTCATTGCACATCCAAAATTGAGAGCTGATCTGTCTGTGTCGCATTAGAGCCACGCCTCTTCGAGAATCCGCCATCCGAGATCATTGCAGACCCGAAGGGATTTCCACACCTTCGACGAGAAGCGCGCTCATGTTCGCCTGGTCCTTCAACAACGCGGGACTTGGTCAGGGCCGGCGGCTATGACAGGATGGTCTCCTTTATCAGCCTGCTCAACGAACTGGGTGATCGTGATCGAGCAGCTGCAGAAATCGCCCAACGTGCCAGCGCCCCGCGCGCGTGTCTCAACGCCGAACGCGATCGGTATCCGGTGAAACGCTGACTATGGGGCTGGCGGTGAAATAACCACAACACAAACCTTCGTAATGAATACGGCGGTTCGATAATGCAACTACAACAGCTCAAACACTATAGTCCTCGTGCAAGTTCGGGGTTCCAATCCAAGTATAGATTGTGGCAATTTGAACTTTAGTTCTCTTTGAGAAGCAAGACTTACAGGTCTAACAAGTCGTATAGATAAACTTGCTCGAATCTGTTCTAGGCGCAATCGCGATAGACAGACGAGATTTTTATGTTCAACGGTTTTCGTATGATGTGGTCTAGGTTTGGAGATAATACTCCGATGCGTAGAGCAAGTGATCTTAGAATTCCGATTCCAAATAGTATCCGCGATTGCTAATCCTGCGAGATTACAAACCAATTGTCAAGTTCTGATCTGTTTCCTTATATTCCACGCGTCTTCCGCTGTATCCAATATGTCCGCGTCGTTTATAAAGATCCAAATCCAACACAGATAATATTCAAACAGGGAAAACAAACGAAACTTGGTATAGCTTCTGGGTGTCTCCGAATGAATGACTACTCTACCGGTTAAGCGTGAAGTCTAGTAACTTCGCGTCCAACAGGTGGGGTGAGATTCACTGTGTTCCTCCCATAACCATCCACTTAAATACGTTACAGGATTCTAAATATAAACGAGACTGATACAAACGAGCAATAGGGTTCAGGGTATATGACTAGTGGTATGGCCGCTAGCCGATGAACTCCTGTCAGATATCAAGCGATTAGTAAAATTGAGAGAGATTTATAAGAAACATCAACGAGCCGAGCTTAGCGATGAGTCAAGATCTACATCGCTTAGAACGATCGTGATGGAATATTGTGATATGCCAACTTTTAGCCGACCTCCTCGTCAGCACTCGCTACCCTCCTTGGTAACCGCAAGCTCAAATGGTTCCGCCTTGAACCGCTTAAGTGATTTGTCTGAAAATCGTGATAGCCGCCGCTTCCTAGTACCCGAGTACAGTTTTTAGTCAATTGGTAGATCGACCAAGCCCTAGTCCTCTCTTGGCAGTTTCTGGAGACGTCAGATGATGCCCAACAATGATCCTCTGGTTCAGAAGGATGTTCCCTCGTAATACGCCCTTAGTCAGGGATGTGCAGTAGCCCCAATCCGTTTCCAGGATGGTAAGGCACTTTCCGCAATTGCTCCATTAGTGACTTCCCACTTCAACCCTTTACCAGGATTGTTGTCCAGCGTCCTTCTAATGGTTTGAGACACATTATATCCCTTTTAGCTAACTGCTCAGGCCAACATTAGCCCTTGTGAGATGACGTCGTAATGTAGTGAAGTACATTATAGTATGTTGCAACTTGAGCAGATTTGAATAAATGCCCAGGTGCCCCAGTACCAGTCTGGTCACCGGCGAGAGCGAAAGGACACGGAATCGCGCGCGCTGCCGTGAGGAAATGATGCGCACGCGCCCGCGCCCTCGCGGCATTCATATTGTGCACCGCCATGGCAAACGCGAAGTCCAGGAGCACCCGCTAGAGGAAGACGACCTCTATCTCGATGATGCACGCCCAGACGACGTTGGGTGGCCCCAACTCGCTCACACTTGTCATGCATGCCTCAACGCTAAATCGCACCCGGTGAAGTACATACCTTGCACTCATTCGCCTTGTACCTGTGCTGATTAGGTTTTGCGGTTTCAGACTCGTCTGTGGCCATAGCGCATGCTTCGTTTGTATGCGACTGCTCTTCGAGACTCAGTGGGAATGCCCTCAATGTGGGGAGAAGGTGACACTGACTGGTAGCGCATGTCGAGGAGGCTGCTGCCATTGAGCGTGATTTCCCAGGATGGGACAAAAGCAAGGTCGCGTATGGTTGGCAGGGATTGAGCTTTCCAGCGGTGCAACGAGTGGGTTGAGTAGGAGCAGTAACCGTACGCTGAGCCTGTAGTACTACTCGATCCTATTTCAGACTTCGCGGGATTTTGTGTGAGGGGTTGGCGATAAGATAGGCAATAATCTAATCGGGAGCCGGATCAACGCCGTTGCGTTGGTATATTGAGTAGATGCTCACAACGCAGCCTCTTCCATGGCCGCTGTCGACGCAGACTTCTATGTATGTAGTATTGATCACGCCTCGCTTGTTATCCGCTAACAATTGACAATATTTGAATTGGGTCGACTCTGAGTCGACATCACTTTATTACATGATTATTTACATTTTGTTCGACGCGCATACGTTTGGAAGTATTGCGAAGTAGATATCCTCTGGTAGGGGGTAAATGAAATAGAAATACAGGTAGGCAATAAGACATACCTTGGGTGCTGGTGGGAACGAAGTCAAAACACAGGTGTGATAGGGCGCATCAGCTGTGAATTCAATCAGAGGTCGGTGTGCTGCAGAAAATGCAGGAACGTACCAGGGCAGGGCACATCCGGGTAAGAGGAAATGGGTCCACGCACTCGCCGCAGATGCAGGAATTGTAGCAGAAGCGCTGGACGAGCGCATCCAAAATTTCTGGACTGAGACGTTGTCCAGTCTGCGGGTCGATAATGTGTCGTTGGCGCCAAAGAAGTCCTTGATGTGAAATGGGCCCCAAGTAGCCAACGATTTCAGGCACTCGTGGTTATCTATCTCCACTTTCGTGAACACCGGAAGGAGATGTGCGAGCGATGGGTTAAAGGAAGCGAGAAAGGCGGGGCACAGAATAGCGTCGTACAAGCTTCTTCCGGTTCTGCTGAATTCAATCAGAGGTCGGTGTGCTGCAGAAAATGCAGGAACGTACCAGGGGGGCAGGGCACGTCCGGGTAAGAGGAAACGGGTCCACGCACTCCGCAGATGCAGGAATTGTAGCAGAAGCGCTGGACGACGCGTCCAAAATTTCTGGACTGAGACGTTGTCCAGTCGCGGGATAATGAGGTCGTTGGCGCCAAAGAATTCCTTGATGTGAAATGGGCCCCAAGTAGCCAACGTTTTCAGGCACTGGTGGTTATCTATCTCCGCTTTCGTGAACACCGGATGGAGATGTGCGAGCGATGGGTTAAAGGAAGCGAGAAAGGCGGCCACAGAATAGCGTCGTACGAGCTTCTTCCGGTTCTGCTACACATCAGAGTAAGCAGAAATAGCGGAAGAATAGCGGGGAGAACCAACCGGCATGAAATGTTTGCGGTCAAACGACACGTCGTTGGTGAGAAGATATCAATAAGTCACCTGAGTGCTCCTGCCACCGCCACCTGGCCTCCATCACACCGGTTTTAATAGCGCAAGTGCTAAACACATGTGAGTCTTTGCCCCTCTGATGTCCCAACCTCACTCATGCCACCCAAGGGAAAACGACGCAAACATTTTTTTGTCGAGGAGGACGATATAAACCCCGGAAGCGACAGCGACAACGACCTTGAGGGATACCGACCTCGCGAGCGTACCCAGTCCCAGCGCGTCCACCACGTCCCTAATGAAGACATCCGCGTCACAACGGAAGGTCAACTGCTCTCGACCTTGAGTACCGTACCCACACCTGCTTCTCCGGCCAAAAAAACCGTAGCACCCTCAATCCCGATCAACCTTTATCTGCAGGGCCTGACCTGCGCGTCGATTGGCGAGCGAGTATGCGGAGTTTGACGCGGAGTACGGGCCGGGCTTGGAGCATGAACCGCGCCAGCAGCGAGACTCGGTATGTCAGACGCGCTAGCGCTCCCTTACGGCCCAGTACTGACCGTCGATGCGCTGTCCGTTTAGGACGACCCTAACGCACAATGGGTTCGCAACGATCGCGAAGACTTCTTGGATGAGCTCCTGCGGCACGATGGCCGCAGGGACAATCCCGACGCGGACTGCCCTGGTGCATGGTGCGGCGCAAAAGCGAGATATCGCTGCACGGACTGCTTCCATCCGACCCTTCACTGCAGCTCTTGCGTGGTAGGCTTCCACCAGCGCCTGCCGTTTCACCACATCGAGGTATGTATTCTACCAAATATGGCCTGGATGTGATGAAGAACGAGATTGCAGCGATGGGATGGCCAGTGTTTTGAGCGGTGCACGCTCAAGTCTTTAGGCGTTCGGATACAGCTCGGACATCGCCTTGGGGAGAAATGTCCCAATCCGGCGCCGGCCAGCGGGGACGATTTCGTGATTATCACCAGCCAGACCATCGACGAGGTCGGGCTCGACTATTGCAATTGTAGCCTGGCCCAGTCGAAGCCGGTGCAGCTGTTGCGCATGCGACTCTACCCCGCGACTGGGACGAATCCTCGGTCGGCGGCGACGTTCTCTG
>JARKIC010002141.1:0-75349 GCA_029378375.1 Mycena olivaceomarginata | reverse complement strand
GGTGAAATCTCGGCCGGCAATGTTGAGGAGCGACAACGGAATGGGCATGCAGGTGATGGAATACGCGTTCAGCGCTGTCCATTATGCTATAAAAGTTGTTGTGCCTGCTGTCCAAAGGTTTCGCGACAAATAGCATCGTTATTCACGTCTAACGTGAGTGCAACCCTTGCTTTGAGCGGAATCATCGTGGGATTGTCGTTTATCCTGACGCCTCTTCAGCCAGTTTCACATTCCGAACCGTATTTTCAAGTGCATTCAATTCAACATCTTAATTTACACCTCGCGATGCAAATAACCAGACACGAGAAAGCATCCGGGGCAGCACGTCCCCCTATATTTTCGCTTCCAGAAGCTATTTGGTGGGCGAGCAAAAACCGTGAGAACCACCATGCACAAACACTTTTTTCTCTGAGTGCGAGTAAAAAAGTGGGAACTCACCTCAGCAACAGGAAGAAGCTCCGGTGTTTCTCTGAAATCCTTCTGTTCTTGAGGTGAGCTTCCACTTTTTTGTGAGTATTGATAGTTGAGAGGCCATGACCTGAGTTATGTACCTTGCTCAGGCCACCAGTAAAACTCTAAAGCAGTGCTAGCCACTCAGACCAATGTGGTGACACCAGCCAGTCACTCTGGGCATCACTCGCTCATCTAATGTCATTGGCTGATCCAGAGATCATTGTCCTCTTGGTTGGTTAAAACTAATGATCGTCTAACTAAAAAGGCACTTTGACGTTTCCACCTCCACATGAATTCCCAATCAGGAAATTATTTTCAGCACTTTCTGCGGTGAATCTGCAGTGAATCTGAATGGCCATTCTGATTCCAGAACACTGTTCGATCTGTCTCATACAGCCATCGTGAATTTATAACACAAAGAGTTGTCTTTGAAATGGCATTGCGGAGCATGTGAATCAAAATGCCATTCTGGGGCATGTGATTCAAAATGCGAATTAAATCATGCAACAGTGTTTGAAATGGCATTACGGAGCATGTGAATCAAAATGCCATTCTGGGGCATGTGATTCAAAATGCGAATTAAATCGTTCAACAGTGTTTGAAATGGCATTACAGAGCATGTGAATCAAAATGCCATTCTGGGGTATGTGGTTCAAAATGCGAATTAAATCATTCAACAGTGTTCAAAACGGCATTGTGGAGCATGTGAATCAAAATGCCATTCTGGGGCATGTGGTTCAAAATGCGAATTAAATCATTCAACAGTGTTTGAAATGGCATTACGGAGCATATGATTCAAAATGCCATTCCGGAATGGCATTTTGAATCAATTTAATTCGCATTTTGAATCACATGCCCCAGAATGGCATTTTGATTCACATGCTCTGTAATGCCATTTCAAACACTGTTGAACGATTTAATTCGCATTTTGAATCACATGCCCCAGAATGGCATTTTGATTCACATGCTCCGCAATGCCGTTTTGAACCCTGTGCCTCACGATTTAATTCAGCCGAGAGCAGGAGGGATAAGGGAGCACTTGACATATTTAAGGTTTGAATGATTCCCCCGAGATGTTCGCATTTTGAACCATATGCCCCAGAATGGCATTTTGAATCACCTGCTCCATAATGCCACTTCAAACACTGTTGAATGATTTAATTCACATTTTGAAACATGCCCCAGAATGGCATTTTGAATCACCTGCTCTGTAATGCCACTTCAAACACTGTTGAATGATTTAATTCGCATTTTGAACCACATGCCCCAGAATGGCATTTTGATTCAATGCTCCGTAATGCCATTTCAACACACTGTTGAATGATTTAATTCGCATTTTGAACCACATGCCCCCATTGGCCCAGCACAGTTCATTGTATTCGCACAACAAGTAGGCGCAATGTAACGCGGCTATTTAGGCAACTGGCACGATCATCAGCTTGAGTTGAATTCTAGTCAAACTGGCTCAGATTTTGCTATCATTGGCCATCTCATCACTGGTACAAACACACCAAGTCGGATCCGTATCCCTTTTGCGGTTTAAAGTTTGTATTCTAAACGAATACCGGTCTACTGCGAGTTAATAATGAAGAGGGGTTGGCAATTCGTACCCCCGCACTCAAAGAGGTGGACCTAAAATTCCAATCTGGATCGGACGATGCCGACGATGTTGGCCTCTTTATTGAATAATTCCGCCTCCCTTTTCGTCTCCGAATCACAGCACCTCGAGTCTTTGACTATGGGCGTCCCGACTGTAACAGCGCTGCGGCATATAGCTGAGCTGCCGGGATTGACCTCCCTAAAGCTAATCGGAGTTCGGGCGGCTTTTTTTCAGCGTCCATCGCCTCCCGTACTACTTCTCCACCTTCACCGACTCACACTTGGGCCCATCGAAGTTGCCCTAGCAACTGTTAGAATTTGGACTTCCTAGAGAAGGTGTTAGACTCAGAAGAACTTCCGACAGACCCGCACAAGATGAGGGGGAACGCTAAGATTGCAGATCCTGTACTGTTCCATTTCGTTCAATTCGTACGGCACTTTGGCGTGTGACACCAAATACGAAATGATCCTTTCGTATGCGGGCTTGCGACCTGTGTGACTTACGAAAATTTTCGTATAAAACTGCCCCGCCAGGGCCGCCCGGAGCGAATTTTTGGTGTTAAATTGATGAGAACCTTTCGTATTGAGCCCTTGTGACCCTGTGACCTACGAAATATTTCGTAGATTTTTGTGCTTGTGACCTGTGACCATACGAATTGAAGGAAATCGAACAGTACATGATGTTTGTACGTATTAGATATCAGTAGCGTAGTAATCGAGCATGACGTAAGCATGATTTCCAACAGCAACAAACTATCTACGGATGCTCTCCCCAACTCGGTCGACCCTCTTCATTGCGACATTTGTTCCAATTGAGAAGATTGATGTCTTCTGCTGCCACACATCTCTCGAGAACTTCTGACTTATTGCTGTTTTCAAATATAATGACACAACGTGAAAAAAAAAAAAAGTTTGGAGAGCAGGGAGGTCAAGCGTTCGAGCTTTCGAGTCCCGACTTAAGCGGCCTTTTTTGATAAGCACAACCAAACAACACGTCGTCTCGCTTTCCTCCTTCCACTATGGCTTCCGACGATGACGAAGGTACCAGGCTCCTACTACTACTAGGCCGCCTCTCAGTCTGATGTACCCCAGCCTCTCAGTACAATGACGGTCGTGGGCTACAATTCAAGGTGGAACTCACGGCGCTCGCACCACGACCCCAATCCGGAAAGAAACCAAGGAAGAACGCTAGGAGACCTGTTACAAAGAAGACCTTCTTTGTCCACGAGGATTCGGCACTCTCTACTCATCCTCTGTGGGCACGCGCGGCAGAGGAGCGGAAAGGTTGTGGGAGAAGGACGGAGGAACGTAGGTGACTCTCGTCACTTCTTCCTTCGCGGTATCGTACGGGCCCGCTGCGACACGATACTAGACGGAGCTAAGAACGAGAACGAAGAATGCAAACTTGCCAGGTGCAGGAGCCGGCTTTTCTGGCACCTCCGGCCCGGGAATTATGATATGCTCGCCCCTGTGTTCTGGGATAACAGGGTTCGTTTTGGTCGCGAACCGTTGCCATTCCCATCGGTGTGCTATATGGTTGTAGACCGGAGAGTCGTGCCCAGACGTTCCGCAAAAACACTGATGCAATGCTATATTAATCGGAGGGCGACGACCAGCTCACTTTTTCTTGGACACGCGAGGGCACGTATTCGAGCCGCGACATCGATATCCCGAATTTGACCTACAGCATACCTAAAACCTCATTCAAAGACATGTCTCTGACGTGTGAAGATGACTACCAAAATCTCCTGACTGAAGTACAGAAGAAAGCCGCTCCGGAAATTGTCACAATATAGAGTACATGACCGAACTCGAGGTATGTCTTCGGTTGTCATCCCAAGTCTGAGCACAGGCTTATTATATCGCTTTTTGAGTCGACTGGTGATGCCCAGTGAAAACGGCGCCTCGGGAAGCATCGCCGGGTATCGGCTAGGCTCGGACAGCCTCGTCATAGTCAACTTTCACAATTCGGATGCCCCGCGATGCTGGCCGATCCCAGACGCTGCTACACGCAGCTATTTCCGGACACCTCAGATGCCCTGCTATCCTCGGGATCGGGAGGTATCGCGTCGTATTGTGTGGCATAGTATACAATAATAATGCTATTTATTTCATTTTTCCTCACACCCGCCTGCTCGCCGCGCCCACCCGCTGCCCGTCCGCTGCCCGCCCAGTTTATTCGGCAAGGGACGACCTGGTTGGAAATGGGGAATGTACCCAATGATAGGAAAATATTCATGCTAGCTTACCGCCTGTCTGGGACTGCGTCGGATTTCTACAACAGGAAGGTTGCGTCCAACGAGGACAACCTGGTCTCTTCAGGACTTTTTCGTGGGAATGCTAAATTATTGCTTCCCTTACGATTTCAGAATGCAACAACGCGACCGTTTAGCTCGGTGTTACCAGAACAAGAAAACCGTAACCGCTCACATCGCAGAATTAGACGAAATCTGGCAGATGGTTGGTCTGCCGGATGACCAGGAAAAAGTTGTTTCGTCTATGGCGGAGCTTGAAACGGGAGATACAATCCGAGATGTATCGGATGAAATTGAATCCGGAAAAGTCGTCCTGGAAGAAGGTTGTTGCTGAGATTGTGTTAGCGGCACAAGTTGGAAGGACTTCGAACGCACCTGATGATAAACCTAAGGCCCCCGAGCCGAAGTCACGGTCGAGCCAATCTCGAGGCAATCGTGGGCGTGGAGGGCGCTTTGTCCCAAAGTCGCGGACCGAAGAAATGCGTACTTCGTCCGCTGAATCACTGCTGGTAAAAGCACAGGCCGAAGCCCGGTCCTTCAAAAAACTCGAATCAGCCGAATTCGAGCCAAACCGTGGGAGCGCAAGTTGTCACCGCAGAAGCGCAATGAACTTCTGGCCGCGGGACTATGTCTCAATTGTGAACAACCGGGACATATTGCTCCCTGCAGGTACTGTAACAACACCATTTATTGAAAAAAGGTCCCCGTCGTGTCAGAGGTACCAATGTTGCCGTTGTAAACATCATTTTGGAGCGACGTCGGCTGGCTTTTGAAAACCCGTAAACCCGTAAACGGGCGGTTACGGGGACCCGTTTACGGTTTGGGCCCATGCCGTTACCGTACCGTAACATGATGCACCAATCTGGCCGACGGTACGGGAGCGTAACCGTATTTACGGGACGTATTTCCGTCAAAATACGTGACGGGTTGATGCCCTACAACCGCCCATAAGCGATATTAAAAGTCCGAGTAGCCCCGGAAATTTTGTTGTAGCCAGACCAAAGCCCGAGATGCCCTACGGGCCTACCCGAACAAGTCCCGGGCGTACTTTTCTCAAGCTGATTCAAAAGTCCTAGTGGTTTATGAGAATTTCCTACAATTTGGTCATTATTTTGACTCGAAATTTCAAGGCAGCCCAGGTGGCTACTCGAGCGAATACATCATAGCAAGTTAACTATTCACGGGCTATACCAACCAGCTCAAGTGGGCTGTCTGCTAACATAAATGTGTGGAATGTTCCTTAACACGGCTTGGCGACGGGCGTGCAGGGTGTTGGTGAAATGTTAAGCCGTTCAAGCCCGGATCAATCAACGAGATCTTGCCAAAGACAAGGACTTGTCGTACGAGAATTCTTTCTTTCCCCCCATCATGTCTGCCAAATTTCCCCTTAACGACTGTGGGTGGCCGCGGAGGGATGGCGAGATGGCGGGATGGCGGGGACTGTAGCCGTATGCGTGTGACTGCGTGCCATAATTTTTTGCCAATTTTGCTTCATTCCGAGTGACAAAAAGGGCTGCGAAGGCATGGAAACATATCAAAAACTATTGGATCGCCTAGCACGGATCACAGAATTATATTTCATCTAGGGCGGAATTAACAAGGGCGAGATGTCGACGACGGACTTCATTTCGACCAAGATTTCATAAATGTCAGACTCGTACTGTGCGGGCGAACACACTATTCTTGACAATTTCACAGAGTGATTGTTTAGAAAACGCAGTGATTGTTCTTGAAACTTCTGCTTCTGCTTTGATTGGAGGCGCCTTGAAATTCTTGCTTGCTCATTGTGTACGCCAATTTATCGTGTTGCAACCGTGTGGTTCAGAAAGAAGAGCTGAAAGCTGTGCAGACGGGAAAGGGTCGGCCTTGATGGGCAACATTCGGGGAACGAGTTGCCCGAAAATGGTTCCCCGAAAATCGGCTGTTATGGTGGGCGCCTATTTTGCTTCTTGTCTTGAACCACCACTATCGCTATTCCACTTATTGTGTTGCAATACTTGAGCTACTTACATTTGGGATTGTAAATACGAGTTCTTCGATCCCTTACCACGGTACATACTGTGGGCAACGAGAAAAATTAAAATCAAAGTGCGGAAGAATCAAAGCGTATTGTGGGTGGCAGGCTTACTTAGCGTACTCAGGACTCTCACCTCGTCTTCATTCACTAGGTTAATTCACGATGGTCCTCAAACTCAGCGCGAAACAACGCCACATGGCTGCGACATCCTCGCCTGCATATGTTTTGGAACCCGGACCGCCTGCTGCTAACACTCGCCGTCGCGAAGATTCCAATCGGCCCGTGGATGTTCTGCTACAAAACGGCAGAACACTGGTGCAGCCACGCCTTCCATCGTAAACTTGAGGATGGGGACCACGGCCATGCCGAGCTGCCGTCCTTGAGTTCAAACAGGTAGGGCGCAGAGGTTTACTGGGTGAATTGTCATCGTCAAGTTTGGATCGCGCAGGGCTCGGAGTTTAGCAAGAAACAGCCTCGAAGAGGCTTAGAGTCTATTGGTAGACGGAAGTGGGTGCCGAAGTGGCTAGTACATGCTACAAATTAGGAACTAAGTAGAGAAGGTGCGGGCATATGTAAAATATCTGGGTGGGAGAACGAATAAAAGCAGCAGTACTGGCGAGACAGAATGAGAAATATAGGAGAACGGAGGGGGACGTACCTGACGAGACAGAGTGCGAAGCTAGTGGGGCACCTCTGTCTCGTCAGGTTTTTATGTGTATTGCAGACGCGTTCGGGTACCGAGTTATCCTACTTTCGGCCAGGATATTGTCCCACATCCCGCTTGCGACCTCCTGAGAGGTGGGGATGCCGAGTTGACCTACCTTCGGCCGCTGGGGCGAGGTCAACTGTGTTGCCGTCGAAGAGACGGCTGACGTCACTTACCCGGAAAGACAATACCGCTTCGCACCCGAGGGGTGGATATTGTCCCGCATCCCGCTTGCGACCTGAGAGGTGGGAATGCTCGGGTAAGTGAGTTATGCGGGGATAGCACGCGTGAGGACTGGCCTCGACAATTAGACTTGTGTAAACAATATTTTAAACCCGATTTATTGAAACCTGCAGCCTAATATGGATCAGACTCTACTTTTAGACTTTATGGCTGGATGAAGTTCACAAAATATTAGAAATGTATTGAAGCATGTGGTTAAATCTTCCTGGTCACTGGTCAGATCAACAGAAATTGCTAGTGCAATTACAGCTAATTGCAGTACCGAAGGCGCGAACGAAAAACGAGTAGCGATAATTGCACCAAGATTCTGAAGGAACGCCAACACTTACCAGCTTACAGCAGATGGCAGTACCGAAGGTGCGAATCAGAAAATTGCCGTTTTGGGCATTTTCTGATCCTCGCGACCGAGTCGCCCGTATCTCGACGTCGCGTCCATTCTCGATCACTGTCAGTGGCCGTGATCTCATCGGCCGCAGTTGGGTGGTGTATTGACAGTGATCGAGAATGGACGCGACGTGTCCTAATTAGCGTGTAAAACGCGCGCCCGTCGCGTTTCTTCTTGTCTAGCACTTTAGAGGAGTATTTTTTAACCCTCTCAGTTGTTACTTCACTTTATTTGACAGAGAAATGACTTACCTACACCAATTCTCTGTTTGCTACTTGAAAAGCCCTCAAGAGAGAATGAAGGGCAGGAAAGGGAATAATTCATACTTTCGGCTCTATCACATTACTCGATATGTATATGAGTATCCCCTCAAAAAATCTCAGCTCGTTTGGACGAAAATTGAGCTCTGTAGTCGGGATTTATGACCCGCAAAACCTAATATGACAGGGGGGACAAAACAGAGCACGAGTTCAAGGTTACTCTCGCCCGCCTGACCACTGGTTTGCATTTTGACTTGAATAGGTGAGCTCAACCCCTGACAGCACTGGCTGGCTGTGAGAATTTTTCTCTCTGTAGAAATACTCATACTGGTCCTAGAAGTGTTGCCGACCGCGAGTCAAGCTTATTTTCGCCCGCCTGATCCCCGGGTTGCATTTTGACTTGAAAAGGTGAGCTCAACCCCTGACAGCACTGGTCGGCTGTGAGGATTTTTTCTCTCTGTAGAAATACTCATATTGGCCCTAGAAGTGTTGCAGACCACGAGTCCAAGGTTATTTTCGCCCGCCTGATCCCCGGTTTGAATTTTGACTTGAAAAGGTGAGCTCAACCCCTGACAGCACTGGTCGGCGGTGAGGATTTTTTCTCTTTGTAGAAATACTCACACCAGTCCTAGAAGTGTTGCAGACCACGAGTCCAAGGTTACTTTCACCCGCCAGACCACTGGTTGCATTTGACTCGAAAAAGCGAGCTCAACCCCCGACAGCACTGGCCGGCTGTGAGGATTTTTTCTCTTTGTAGAAATTCTCATACCGGTCCTAGAAGGGTTGCAGACCACGAGTACAAAGTTACTTTCACCCACCTGACCACTGGTTTGCATTTTGACTCGAAAAAGCAAGCTCAACCCCCGACACCACTGGTCGGCTGTGAGTATGTTTTCTCTTTGTAGAAATTCTCATACCGGTCCTAGAAGGGTTGCAGACCACGAGTACAAAGTTACTTTCACCCACCTGACCACTGGTTTGCATTTTGACTCGAAAAAGCGAGCTCAACCCCCGACAACACTGGAGGTTGTGGCTGCTCGGCACGGAATTCTGAAGAGACGGAAAGTCTCAGAATTGCCCTGGCTACAATCTGGCTGAGTGCGCTTCAATGCACTGTTTTTCCTGCGCTCTGAATGCACAATTTGAATGAATCGCCCGATTTGGTATGGAGCGGTTGTGGCTGCCCGGAACGGAATTCTGAAGAGACGGAAAGTCTCAGAATTGCCCAATGGGCATTCTTGCAACAGCATAGCGCGAGCTGGCGCCGCTCAACGAGGCCGAGAGCCGCCAGGTTATGTTGCTTCAGAAATACAGGGAACTTCAGGGAAGAGACCATCTCCACCATGGGTGGTCTAGCATCCACATATCACCGACTAGGTTGGCTCATGGAGGCAGAGGATCTCCATACTCAATGCCTGGAGAAGTGAAAGAAAGCTTTGGGTGAGAACTATCCAGACCCTCTTTCGAACGTCGCCAATTTGGAAGAAACACCAGGAGCTTTGTTTTATCAATTTGTGTGGAGACATGAATTGCCGTTTGAACAGGAGTTTAATTGTTAGGAGCCTGGATTTAGGCCTACCTTCATGACCTACTGCACGGTATTGTACCCCCCGGGTTACCCGGTTCTCTTGCTTCTATGTATAAAAGCTGTGACGTTATTTACCATTATTTACTTCTTTCTTACCTTTTACCACAACATCCGTCTCTATCAACGTAAAAACGACGCCATATTTCGTGGCTTGACACCTGTTCAAGCAACCCGCAAGATGGATGAATTCTCTGGCAATTTTGAGCTCCCCCTCGGTATCACCAAAAGTAACCGGACATGCCAAATCACCTTTTCTCTGGACAAATAATGAGTATTGGTAAAATCCTTTTCAGTGGTATTCATGAAGAGGTGTTCCTCAACATTCGCACAGCAAAAATTAGTATTCATTGTGCATTAGTCGCTAATAAATCTGGCCTTAAATAGCAATGCAATTAATAACATGATTTTGGCCTCACTCAATTTCCTCGTGGAGGGAGCTAAAGAGTTGAAGAATTCCTGATATTTTATCTGTGTGTTTTAAGAAGACATTACACTTTTTGGAGGCCTTAATACTTGGAGAAATTTGATCAAGGCACTCACGAAGGGGAAAATATTGATATTTACCAAATTTAATCCTACACCCGCTATGATAGCTTACTCGCTATGGCCAAAAGTAACCGGAAATTTGGTTTTGAGGGCTTCTGTTCCAAACTTTTTGCATTCTTGTGACCAAATTCTCAATCTATGGTTAATTTGGCATGGATTAGTACACTTGGACCTGAGGTGCAATCTTTCAGACCCAATATATTATCAAATTTCAAAATTGTATGACCAAAAGTAACTGGAATACTGTAGGTACTTTTCGGCAGACTATGTTTATGTTTGGCAAATTCTTTCTCTGAAATTTGAAGGGGAACACGCCTCAACATGTTCAACCAAAAAATATCAGCTACTGCACTGGTGTTGTTGTAAAAATGGGGATCTAAATCAATTTTTGATTAAGGTGGTGATTGTTTTCCTTTTTTTATTTGTTCATGGAACCATTTAGAAAGCACATAAACCCCCTAAATTTTAGGTGCATATTTCTATAGGTCTACAGTTAATTATCAGCCCTTGATCTACCCAGAAATACCGTCCAGACAATCAGAAGGAGGGAAACATCATTAATTTTCAATCAATTTAGAAATTTCATAATATATTAGATGTGAGAGGTTCCACCTCAGGTCCAAATGCGTCAATATATGCTAAATTAACCATAGATTGAGAATTTGGTCACAAGAATGCAAAAAGTTTGGAACAGAAGCCCTCAAAACCAAATTTCCGGTTACTTTTGGCCATAGCGAGTACAACTTACAATAAAGTGGTATAGGCAGTCCTTCCTGAATGCTAGAAGAGGTATTGATGCATCAGACTGCTCAAAGTTTAGTAAACCAAGTGTAAAATGAGAATGTCCGGTTACTTTTGGTGATACCGAGTATGGTCTGTTAGTAATCAAGGGGTTGTTGTTGGCCGACCGATCAATTTTTCTGTGGCTTTGTTCTGGGACGGCTTCTCGGGGAATAGTTCTGCAAATATGTGAGGATGTAGAAGGTCTTCCAACGAGTCAAACCTTCCCTTACACCTAAGCGACCGGTGCAGCCATCGTGATGATATTGGATAAATTTATGAACAACAGATTAGCGGTTATAATAATGCTGGCTGTTTACCAGCCATGAATAACATTTCTAGGTGCTGTGAGCTTTCCATGCAGAAGGCTGAAAGTCCCAGCCATGGTTGACTCTACTCATGAGTAGAAAAAATGGTCAAAGGAGACAAAAGCAAATCTCAGTCGCGAGGATCGAACACTCGTGCGAGAGAATCGATCACATGAGCAAAAAACACAGCCACTATCCTCATTACGTTGAAATATAATCTACATACTTCGGAGCTGTTCTACATTAAGGATGCGCTGACTGATCCGCTGACTAAGGGCTTGAACTTGAGGTGCACACAAAAGTTGTAAAAAAAGCGGCATGCCGCTTTTTGCACAACCTAAAAGCGGCATGCCGCTTGGGCTCAAGCTCTCTATTGTCTGAGTGGTAATGCGAGTCTGATGCAATTATATAGTAGGCATAAGTGGATAAAGGGAAAGTAACAGAGCAAGAGGGGAAGTAATATGCGGTGAATGAGTCAAAGGGTGCCGAGGCTGGTACCCAGCCGTACCACGGAGAGGTGGCCCATCGGTGAGCCACCTGTTCGCCAACTCGCGTCGCGAGCGGAGATCGCTGCCCATCTGTCGACGGCCTCATTGCCCGCGATGCCAGCGTGCGAGGAGACCCCGTGGGGGGGCGCGTGAGAAGGAAACGGCTGGGGAAGAAGTGGAATGCGTGGAGGAGGTATTGTCCGGGCTAGGGGTTGGGCGACATCAGGGCGGCGATGGCAGGTTGGCAGTCCGTGAAGAAGTCCACGCCTGCTGCCAATGATATTGATATCTGCCGAAAACGGCCGAAAAGGGAAGAAAATCGTCCAGTGCCCTAAGATCTGCAAAGAGCTGTAATTCGACATCCACAGATTGCCGATGCATCCAGCTCAGAAACGATCGACAGTCACTTAGACACAGCTGTAGGGTTGGCCAGCAAACAAAAATCTGTGAAGCGAGTTCAACATCGGCCGAGATGGGGAGCGTCGCAGAAAAGAGTAGATCACGAGATCACATCAGCGTTTTGACAATAACTTGTGATCTTTTTGGGCTTGTGAGCTTGTTGGCAAGCTTACAAGGTCAAAAAAGGTCGCAAGTGGAAAAACACCCCCTGTGAAATGGGGAATTAATCCCAGATCAACCCTTGAAAAAAAAAATTGGAGAAAATTTTTGACCTTGTGAAAATTTTACGTAACTTGGTTTGTGACCTTGTGAGCTTGCGACCTTTTTCGACCTTTTTTTTTTTCATTTCTTGGCCTTGTACAAGGCCACAAGTTCTTTGTCAAAAGTCTGATACAGCTCCGTCTACCTTATCTATCACTTAAGCTAGCCGTTCGTCAGCTCACTGGCGCCAGCTACCGACTAATTTCTTGGTCTGAACCTCGGAGGGTCCGTCCTTTGCCATTCTGAGAACTTCTGTCTCTTTAGATCTTGCGTACGGCTCACCATCGTCAAACGCGACAGCTGGCATTATTCCAAAGCGGACCTCACAGAGCACCCGGGACCGGGAAAATCCCCCGATTTCGCCGATAATACCCTTTTCGTATTGGCGCTACTTTTGTACAACGGTCACCCTGGCTGCCGCCAATCTTTGGCTATAGAAGCTCCAAATTGACTCTGTTCCGAAGGGGAAATTGAACCATTGGCCGTGACTAGACCCTGCTGGCCAGAGTTGGCCACTCACTGATCAAGGGCCGAGGGCAAGAGGTAAGCAATGCGATTCGTCCATTGTAGGTACACTAAAATTGCGCACACCCACAGATCACAAGATTCGCCATCCGTCACAAATCATATATTCGCCATTCACAGTGTTTAAAAATCGCCTTAATTCAAAAGAAAATTTTTCGGCCATCTCGGTGAGTGGAAATTAAAAATAGTGAACCTTTGGTCGTAATAGGATGGTTAACAAAGTTACTTAGACAAACTAACTCAGCCTTACAAAACTAACTTTACTTTACTTGTGGCAGACAAGTAAAGTAAAGTACGACAAAGTAACTTGTAAGTAACTTGCAAGTAACTTAAGTAACTTCAAGTTACATGTGTACTAGGTACCCCAGGATCTATTTCAGCTTTGTAAGGTCGTGCCAAGTGCCAATTCACGCTCTCGCGACTATAGCTTGACGAACTTGGCGGGATTTGATGCCATCTGATGGCATAAGTTACTTTGTCTGATCGCATTGATCTAACTTGGCGGGCCAAGTTACTTGCAAGTAATTTGAAGTAACTTGAAGTAACTGGAAGTAATTTGAAGTTACTCATAGTAATTTGATTCACTTATGTGCATTGAGCTAAGAAGGTGTGAAAGCCAGGATGGCGCCAACGACATGTTGGTATCCAGCCACTTTTATTGAACGTCACAAGAACGCCGCTCCACATAACGAGCACAAATTCAGGTGGTATGAGTGCACTGACGGAATCATTTATGATTCCAAGTCCTCCATTTTGCCCCCGCTATTTCTTCAGAGGTTCACCCGCTCCAGAAAATTCTGCGAGGAGATTGCCGAGATGGATTTGACCGCCAAACAGGTACAATTTTCGATCGTTAAATTGATGTCGGCTTAACTATAACTTCAGATTGGGAAAGTCCGTCTGCCGTTCTACATGTTACCCGACCACCCTGATCACAAAAATCCTGAACTTGGGGAAATATTTGAGGCAGCAATCCCACAGGTGGCTAAAATCCTGGTGGACTTTGATCCTGGTCACCCGGTGATTGGGAACTTCAAAGAATATATCAAATCAGTGGAGGCGGCTGAACGACGTCGGGGTGTGTCTGACTGGATGCGCACATTCGGCTTGGCTCCCACACCAGAGATGGAAGCAGTTCTTTCGTCTCCTTTGACCTCTCTGCTGGATTATGGGCTTCTCTCGGATATCCTGGAGTCAGAACGCCAGGAACGGGGTTTGGGTGTCGGTGCAGTCCTTCTACAGCTGCTGGCGGTCCAAAATGAACTCAGAGAGCCGCTCAACCTCAATGGGGACATATTGGATGATCTCATCACCGGTCGTGTTGTATCCTGCCTGAGTGATGGTCCCAGAGCGCTAGCAGTCATGTTTGGGGCCACGCCACTTCGCAAGGGGACTACTGGAGAAGTCACCGCACAGATGATCAGGTTCAACAAGGCACACACCATTTATGACCCGGAAATTCGTCCACCCACCTTTCGCCGCGAGGATCCCTCGATCTTCACTCCAACTACGGCTATTCCGGTGATATTGGCCCTAAAGAGGAAGGGAAGCGAGGATATTGAGGGAGAGAAGTCAGCGAAGAAAGTGAAGAGATCCAAGAATCCGGGCACGGCAGCCAGTAAAAAAGAAGGTACGGGTGGAGCAGGCTAGTGGTGCCACGACCGTGCAAGCCTTACAGTCGCGCAGAGTATGGTATTGAGACCCGTCAACTCCCCGCAGTATATAATGCTCAGATAGTTCTCCAATGGACTTTATAGCTGTGTTTTCATGGTATATGCCCAAGTTCGAAATAACTTAGAAGTGAACGGGTGAACTTGGCGGTAACTGATGCCATCTGATGGCAAGTTACTTTGGCTGATCGAACTTGGGCGGCCAAGTTAGCGGTAAGTCACTTTAAGTAACGGTAAGTAACTTCAAGTAACTTCAAGGGACGGTAAGTAGAAGTTTTTAGCCGTAGACATCAGCTATATATGCAGTAGATAGCGTAGCGTACTTTCATGTAACAGCACGTGCCCCTTATGTGTTTGCAATAGAACATCCATGTTCCTGGAGAAACACAAGTTATTTGTCTTCCTCGTTACCTCAAGATCAAAGCAGGCGATACCTCAAGGTAAGTCCGCGACGGCGCCAACACATTCATCATCAATTCATCAATTTGGCCAGCATAAAACACTTTACTGACGGCCGTAAAATACATTATACAGACCGTATGTTGACGGTTCACAAGTACAAGTGACTAACTGGCCATCACCGCCACCGTAACCGTAATGATGCTCCTGGGATTTCTTACGGTTATGGTATGGGTATGGATACCTGTACCCGAACTACGTATATACAGGTACGATATCATTGAACTTGGGGTAAACAACAATGAAAGCATTTATAGACTGTGGCAGAGTGAAAATGATACTTGCTAAGGTTTAGAGTACTCTACAGGTGCTAAGAAACATCTACTGTGGTCCTTGGATGGTCTTGTCAGAACCGTACAAGTTAGCTGTCAACAAGTTAGTTTCGCCAAGCGTGGGAAAAGTAAAGTAAAGTAAAGTAAAGTTAGCCCCGCCAAGACAAAGGGGCGATCAAAGTTAAAGTTAGCCGTCACAAGTTACTTTTTTCACTCTCGTCGTAATAGTACAGTAATATCAACAAACTGTGTTGCATAATCCAGAACTCAGTCCAGAATTCAGGTTGTTTGCCGTAGGCCTTCCCGGAATTTGTATTCGGAGAGCGAGGCCAATCTTCGGGCCGATTCATTTATGGATCCGAGCTTGGAGCCTGACGGGACTCGGACTCTGAAGCCCGAGAGTCTGCCCCGCATATATGAAGAGGGACGGCGGGTCCCAATAGAATTACCCTCCTCGACGACATCCGCAACTCGCTATCATATGTCACACTGACCGCCCACTCGGGAATGAACGTAGACAGCCGCCCTGGCCCTGGAGCAAACAATCCGGCCAACTACCTCAACTAAAGCTTATTGTAAGAACAATATGTAAAAGAGCTCAGTCAGACACGCAAGGTGGAAACGACGGTATTCAGTGGCACGTTACCTATTGTAAGAATAATATGTGTAGGAGCTTGTGTTGTTCGTGTTGAAACTAAGATCCACTGGAAGTTTGAAAGTAATGTTGAAATCCATAAAGGCAGGGGACTGGCCTCGCTCAACGGAGGGAGGGAGCGAAAAGAGGGAGCGCATGGAAGTGGACGTAGAATAGGAGGTTTTATACACTTCTAGGCGTACGTGGCCGCGGCGATAACGATGCGGAGCACCTACGCGTCGCACCGGCAGAACCACCAAATGCTGTTGAGATGCAGTTTTTCAACTGCGGCGGATTGGACAGCTGCGCAAAGCCGGAGCTCTCGTATGGAGCTTTTATGAGCGTGATTTCCGGCTTCCGGAATTTTTTTTGAGAGGAAACATAATGAAAAGAATGCGATTGGCACTAAGATCGATTTTTTGCTTACATAATCGGTCACTTTTTCGACGGAATTCGGCCACAATGTCTCGCTAGATATGCTCCTTGGGGTTATCAGATCATTTCCTTGCCACGACAACATCGCTCGAGCCCATGCCAAAGAACTCCCGCCGAAAAGAAGCTGCTCTCCGCCGGGAACGCGACAAGCGTGGAGAAATAGACCCTAAAGAGGCAGGCGAGTTAGCGCAAGATGGCAACTACATCCCAGAAGATGTGTTGGTCAATTTGGACGCGCCTCCCGCCAATTCAGACCCCGATCTGACTCCGTCCCAATTGGGTGAAAGGATCAGGAATTTGGCGCATGCCGCTGCTGCACTTCTTCCTACCAAAGTAATCCGGAATACGAATGCCGATCTCATGCCGAATGTGGAGGTAAGTGACACCCAATGATGTGTGTGCAAATCTAAATTGCCATCTAGACCAACGCGACCTCAAGGAAGCAACGCACAGAGAACAATGATCTCATCGACCACCCTCCCCCCGGGCAGAGCACATCAACATTGTATCGGGAACGGAACGGAAAAACCCAGAAGGCACGCGCAAAGACAATGCAGCCCAGTGTCTTATCCTTCTTTTCAAAGGTTTTCCTTTTTTTTCCATCAGAATAACACTGGATTGAAAATTCGCCTCAGCTTGCACCTAAACCCACAACAGAAGCAAACAATCAAGATTCAAGCTCAGATATCGAGGTTTACAATACTTAAGTTTGTTGTCTTTATTACACTTCTCTCATCACTTTTTTGAAGATCATTTCTGCGGATGTCCCCGTGGTCCCGGTAGAAGAACCTTCTGAGATGGCTGCCGTATCTGTTGAAGAGGTGTCCTATATTTTATTTCTCGATATTTGAGTGTTTCTAACCAGATATCCAGTCTCCTTCCGAGACCGAGACAGGTTTGACTGCGATTGACGTTGCCGACGAGCCAGCCACTGAACCGGTCCCCGATAATCCAGCACCAGCTCGCTTGGAGCCTCGGGCGTGTGAAGTTGAAATGACTGCTGCTCAAACATCCGAGCCGCCAACTGTTGCTGTCGCCGGGACAGAGAGACCAACCCCAGTCATCAACCCCACGGCTCCTGCTGGTCCGCTGTCAGAGTCAAAAGCAGCGCATGCAAAGCTGGAACGCCTGATTGAGAAACATATCTGTTTATATCGCAAACCCAAAACAATGCTCACCGATACCACGGCAGCAAACAGGATCTTTGACTTGGAGGCACTGCGCCGATTTAATAATCAGCGACTCGCAACTTCGAGAAACTCGAGGTTGCCAAGAAACGAGTTGAACAGGCGCCGCCGCGTTGCAAAGCAAAGATGCGCAAACTTGTTCCAAAAATCAAACCCAACACGGACGCCAGTGAAAAGGTAGCCACAGCACTCGGAAAGGGACCCGCCTTTGCCAAACGGCTTCGCAAACTGGCCGCTTATCTGGAAACCCGTGGAGAACTCCCGCCACCAACCCAAGGCCAAGGCGCGCACCACGCAACACTTCTGGATAATCCAGATGTTCTTTCCGCAGTTCGCGTGTGGTGCACCGGAGCACTTGATTTCGAAGAGGGTGGATTCGAAGGAAAGGTGAGCCTAGATTTTCGATTTCTCGCTCCTCTTTATGCTCTGTTTCAGATTAAACCTGCGAAACTTCGACGCTATGTGAACGAATTTCTTCTGCCTTCCCTCAACATCGAGGACAAAATTTCCGAGTCAACGGCCGTGCGATGGATGAAGAAGATGGGATTTAAATTGTCCCGTGTTCGCAAAGGGATTTATGTTGATGGTCACGAGCGCGAAGATGTTGTGGAGTCTCGCGACACCTTCATTAATTATCTCTATCACTCTGTGCTGCCGTGCGCATTTTTCAGTGTCCAGATTTCATTTCTGAATCGCTTTTTTCTAGATTCTGCAATGAATATGAAGGCAACGAGATGGAGGAAACAATTTCACCAAGACTCGGCATTGGCTCGAAGCCTCATTACTGCATTTTCCACGATGAGTGTTGCTTTCATGCAAATGATCAATCAGGCTATGTTTGGATGCGCGAGGGCGAACAGCCGCTCCAAGGCAAGAGCCGCGGTCGTCTTGTTCATGTCTCCGATTTTATAATCGAAGATACTCCCTCGGGGCGCCTCACATTAACTCCGGACCAGATTCTGGCCCAGATGGAGCTGCCGCTTGCACCTCAGAAGGAATCCCCTGCTCAACCGACTCCACAGCCCGAACCATCGTCTTCAGATACACCAGTCCCGCCACAAAAGGGCAAAGTGAAGAGGGCTCCAAAACCGAAAAACAAACGTGGAGCACCGGCAACCGGACGAACCGAAGCAGAACACAGTTGGACACCGCCGCCTGCCCCCAGGGGCACAACTTATCGACTCTCGAGCTTTGATGCCCGCCGTATAATTTATCCTGGTGCAAATTACGACGCCTGGTGGGACATGCCGCAACTTATTGCACAGGTTTTTATGGTCTGAAATTTGCTGCTCCTCATCTAATTTCACCGATAGACTCGCGACGCGATCAAAATCTTTGAATACCTCTATCCCAATGCAGTTGCAGTCTTCATTTTTGACTGCTCCTCGGCGCACGAAGCCTACGCATCGGATGCGCTCCTGGCCCATAAAATGAATCGCTCACCCGGTGGAGGTCAACCAAAAATGCACGACACAATTAACCCGACGACCGGGCAGGTTCAGCGGATGGTTTATCCAGCTGATTCTACTGAAGTTGATGCCGAGGGTAATTCGCTTGCAGGGCTTCCAAAGGGGATGGAACAGGTA
Organism: Mycena olivaceomarginata; assembly: GCA_029378375.1. Taxonomy (NCBI): domain Eukaryota; kingdom Fungi; phylum Basidiomycota; class Agaricomycetes; order Agaricales; family Mycenaceae; genus Mycena; species Mycena olivaceomarginata. Next base: position 56,293 of record JARKIC010002141.1, on the reverse strand, counting down.
CTTGCAGAGCGAAAGTTGCTCGATACTCTGGATCGGAAGCGCGGCCGGTATGTTGGTGTTTGTGCAGACTGCAATGCGTCACAGGTAGCACGGGATCGAGCTGCAAAGGAGGCAAAGGCACGCGAAGACGAAGCTGAAGGTTCGGGGGATGCATTACTCGCTGACCGCAGCGTTTCGGAGCGGGAGGAGGTGGACTTGACCCGCAGCAAGACTTGCTGCATGCGCCGTGTCCTCTCGCTGCAGCCGGACTTCATCGCGGAAAAACCTTTGCTGCAGGTGATCATCGAGAAAGCAGGCCACAAATGCCTATTTCTCCCAAAATTCCATTGCGAGTTGAATCCGATAGAAATGGTTTGGGGTCAAGCCAAACGATGTGAGTGTTAATTATTTGCAACCTTTATCATCTGATCACTTGTTGTTAGATTTCCGCGAACGAGCGGATGGCACCTTTGCAAAAGCCCAAAAGCCTGTTCCTGAGGCCCTGGACCAGGTATCTGTTGCAAATATTCGTCGTTACTTCCGTCGATGCTTCCGCTACATGGATGCGTACAAGTAAGTGAATTTTCCCTTTACTTTGCCGACAAACTGAGTCAATTGGCAGATGTGGCCTCAATGTACAGCAGGCAGCATTTGCAGTCAAGAAATACACGTCCCATAGGCGTGTTCCTGCATCTGTACATCGAGACAAAGGTGTTCTCAAGCGCGCAAAGCCAAAGCAGTAGTGGATAGGGGGGGTGCACGTGATCTATATTACATAATCGGTCATTTTTCTCGGCTCAAAAACATGAAATCTTCTCTGTTGGCTTAGCCCTGCACAACCTTAATAGAGGACATCTTAAAGAGTGTATTTACACATTTTAAAGTTGTACAGAAGGTAACTGAAAGACGCTGAATCATTTACAAATTTGGCAACCTCTCACGCCTAATTCGGCAGTCACGAAGTGATGACTGGCACTGTAGAAGGAACCACAGTTTGGCGCAGTACGCAGTGAGCCGCAGGTCGACGAGTTGGGACAAATTGCATAGTCGTTTTCTGCCTCCTGCCGGTATCGGCAGCCCTACTCCAAGAGACAAAGTTTTGATAAATGTGAAGATCTGTGTTTTGGCCGAAGGAATTTTGGGATATGTGATTACTTGTCGAGTTCATGTTGCTATAAAAACAAGTTTCTTCAAGCTCGAAAATCCCTTCGGCCAAAACACAGATATATACAGTGGCGGCGAAAAATAATGCAGGTGGCCTTTGAGCTCATTTATGCGTCGAATCACTCCAAATAAAATTGTGACATTCTTTTAGTGATTTCTAGGTTTTATGAACCATTTAATCGACATGTTTCCTTATTGGAGTAGGCGAAACGGGCTGGGTGGGAAAACGGCATGGTCTTTGCCCGGAAATAATAATGCCGGAAATTGACTGGTTGCGCGACGGTTTGGCTCGCACATCTGACAAGTCGCCCGATGAGCAACTAAAGGAGGCTTACACATTGTGTACTTCCTTATTTCCGCCCTCACTCACGCTTGACGAGTCCCAGTTCGTTGTGCCGACTCCTACAACGTCGTATTATTGCGAACACTTGTATAATTGGGGGAGCGCAGCGACTCCAATTCTCCCAGCTGGACCCAAAAAGTGATCTTCGCACGGGGGGTACCATCAATTTCCTTCTGTGGGCTCAGCAAGGGCTCAGCCCCATGGAGCGTTGGTGCGTAACAACGGCAGCTTACCGGTGGAACTTGAGAGGTACATTCATGTCCGTGATGCTGAAATGTAGCGCGCTGTAAATGGCTGAATCACAACTGTATTCAATATCCAATCCAATTTAAAGCAAAGAGAGTGCACCCTGTTGTACCGTAAAATTCACCCTTTCGGTTTTTCACAGTGGACCCACCAGTTGATTCCGTATTCATTACAATGGAATATGATGAAGGACTTGAACCTGGATGGATGGTTTGCATGGATGTAGTCCTGCAGTATTATTCCACGCTCCCGAATGGTCGATCTATGCGGCCATGGACTCAGCCTCGTTGAGAGTTTTATTCCCATTAGTTGGTGGTAAAGAGATGGTGGAATGCATGTTGGACACTGGTTCTCAGATAGTTTCCATGGCGAAGAAACTTGCAGAACGACTGGGACTCTCATGGGACCCGGATATTCAAATTTTCATGCAAAGCGCTAATGGGCAACTGAAGCAATCTGAGGGACTTGCACGGAATGTACCGTTCTTATTCGGAGACATTCCAGTATATCTGCAAGTTCATATTATTGACCAGCCGGCGTACCAAGTTCTGTTGGGCCGACCATTCGATGTGTTGACTGAGTCTTCACCTCAGAACTACAGGGATGGGTCGCAATCGGTGACGATTAGAGACCCCAACACGAATAGACGCCTTACCATGCCCACTCATGCCCGTGGATCCTTCGCTCAAATCAAAGATATTGGGAGAGAACCTGCTCCGGTTGCGAGGATCACTAGTGTGGATAAAGAAAACGAGAACGAGAACTCGACCGAAACTCCCGAAACTAAGGTGGATTTTCAGGGCTCTTCGAGGACTTAATGGATTTGATTCCTGAAGGAGGAGAGTTGGCTGTAAAATTCGGTTTCGATGAGCAAGGCGAAGTTCAGATTGAGGGATACATGGAGTCGCGCAACAAATCTGGGTTCTCAGAAACGGAACTAAGGACTGCTTATTTGTTGGGGTGCAATGATAGCGAGGCGTTGAAGAAAGACGAATCTGCTATGCAGCTTCTTCAGGAATATGCAAGCAAGTTCTATCCAGATTGGGGAACTAGCTAGAGTAGAACCTGTGAGGTATTTTCCGTGGATGTAGTTGGTCCGACACACTCCGGGAAGCGTAAAAAGAAGAAGAAGAAGAAGAAACGCAAAAATGCTGGGAGGACCGAGGATTCTACTAATTCCAAAGTACAGGACCGAGAAACACTGTACTTAGGGATTTGGAATCTTCCACCAAGTCAACGTAGGACTCGGCCCGAGAATCCGGCAAACTTCGGAGGTCTAGGGATTGATCCTACGTAGACTCTAGGGAATTATGGACTGCATATTGTGGTGTATGAGTACATGTGCATCATGATACCCCAACTGGATGAGGAAGTGGAAGAGGAGCTCGAGCGCCACCGCCTCGAGCCAAAAAATATCACGTCCCTCGTGCTTCCAATTGTCCTCCAGCTTGAACGAGTACCAAGCCCGTCCTATGACGATGCCAAGGCCCCAAGACGTGGAAGCGTCAACGAAGATGTGGTCGTCCCGCAAAGGGCCGACGGGGCGAAGTTGTCGGTAGGCGAATGTGTCTTCTAGTTTGCGGCGCCACCAGCGCAGAGTGTCAATGGCGCTGTCGGAGAGGTCAGACGGACGGAGGTGTTGCCGCCATAATGGGAAGACGGGCAGAGGCGAGCTGCCGTCTTTGAAGATAAATGAAACGTGGCATAGCGTGCCGTGTATGTCTTGGAGATCGTGGAGCGAGAATTTCCGAGAGGCGCGCGCAGCGTCGAGCATGTATGAGACGCGGGCGAGGTATTTCAGACGCTTCTGCTCCGGCGGCGAGACGCGTCGTCGAATCAAGTCCCAGTAAAAACCGAGAAAGACGATGTAGGCTTCGAACTTGTGTCCGGAGCAGCGGAAGTGAAAGCGATATCTTTGCTGTGCTTCGAGACATGCCGAGGAGTGTTGAGACAAAATCAATGTCGTCGAAATTGTAGGTATACATGGTGTCGGTTTCGCTGCTCCGTGCGAGCAATGCGGCACCCAGAACTTAAATTTAATTTGAATGTATGTATTCTAAAAAATCGTCAATTAAGCCGACGCCACTATAAACTCTTGAGTAGTTGCTTGGAAGTCGAAAGAAATTACCATCTCCTGACATCCTTGTCTGGATAATAGGTACATGCAGCTGGGTGCTCCCGTTGAGTACCCTGAAGTACTCAGACGGAGGATTTAGAAGCACTTACTAAAAGGAGTACATCGCACTTGGATTAGACTCGTAACCAGTCCCTACGGTGAGTGACAAGACAGCCCTGAGCATGCATGGCCTTTTTTGTCCAATAACGGCCATCATACCCACTTCGTGATAGGTTGGCCGAATTTTCGATCTCGGGGCGGTATTTCCATCGCCTGTCTGCGTATATATATTGAACCGTGACCGAGACCAAAATTCATCGCGGCACAGGGGTGCGTGACGCGTGACCGCCGAATTGAATGAAATTGCGCAGTATATTAGCTTGACGCGGTCCCATTTTCTGGAACATGCCAAGTTGTAGCAGTATAGTGTAAAGCAGTAGTACTTCGATTATTTCAGCCCCTCAAACAGTCCAAAATGTGTTCCAGAACATTACAATGGGATTTCGGCCAGGTCGGCACCATTTCCAGTGGCTGTGCACAATCCATCAGCCCATCAAAACTAGATCGCTGCCCACTCCCACGAATAGAAAAGCAAACATCCTTGGTTTGAGGTCGCAGCGCATCAAGAAAGTTGTGTGTCGCCCAAAATCAAAGTTACTTGAGAACAAACACGGACAAAGCGTCACGCAGTGCGATCGGACTAGGCCCAACCCCAAACAATGAGCGTACTCATCACCGTACAGACATGCATGCAATCACGCAGCGAACAAGCCCGACTGTGTCTCGGACGAAGAAGAATAGTTGGCCGTCATCTCTATCTCCACCGGATTGTTATGATCAGCAAGGCCTTTAGCAGACTGCATCTGCGTGTGTCAGCGGCCTGTGAGCAAGGTTACATATATGGATGCTCCTTACGCTGCTCTTTAATGTCACTGCGGGAAAGTCCTGCTGGGGGTCAACATCAACCTGTCCAGTGGAACAATTAGATGGATGGATATACAAGAATAGTCGAAGAAGCTCGAAGAGGGCGAACGATGGAGGTGGACTCACCGTGCGGTGGGAATCTGTATCATGAATTCAGCCCCTCGGATGGAATGAAGTAAGCAGAAACAACTTACAACTACTGCGGAAGTCGTCGATGCCAATGGAGGTAAACGTTAGGGTGCCGGGACCCGTGGCCGACGACACGCCTCTATGGGCCACGGAGGCAGACTTTCCCGACCTCCGGACGTTGAGATTCGCGAGCTAAGAAAGGATGGTCAACTACGTCCACCCTGATCTGAATATATATACAGCGCACCATACTGAGAACATAGACGCGGCCGAGGGTGTACGCGAATGCCCACGGAGACTGTCAAGAGCAGATGAGCCTAATGCGCAACATTAAACGAACGACGAACTATCGCTCTCCTCCTCCAATAAAAACCTGAAATTTGCAATCACGGTTCGGTCTTATAAGTTCGATAAGTCTTTGCAGCTTGTGGGACCTACGCAATCAGAGCGGCCACCGCAAGCGTGGCCGTCGCTATCCCGGTCTGGATCGTCACCGCCACCAGCCAGTCCAGGACACTGTTTAGTGTTCCGGCCACTATTATGAGCCATGTGTTTCTCTACAATTGGCGTATCCCGCACCTCCGTTTCTCCACCAAATTCCGCCTGGCCTTCCTGAACTCCCAGAGCAGCGCCGCGGCAATGCCGAGGTCCGCTACGGCTTCCGTCACAAGCCAAATCCTAATAAAACGTAGGAAAATTTGGTGGAATGAATAGATGAACGGCAGGACTTCAGGATGAGGCACGCACGTTGCTGGAATCTTGACTTTCTCGCGCTCCTTGAATGCTGGGAATATGGCGATTATCATGCCACATACGAGTGAGCCGCCGAACTATGTAACGCGGACAATGGGCATAAAGCGGTGCGCAAGAAGACAAATGTCTGCGCACCGCGACAAGGATCAAGAAGATAATTAAAAGAGTGACAAGGATATTTTGGGTACTAGATTAATATTTTAAAGAGAGAACGGGCATTAGAAAGGATGAAGCACCCACAACCACCAGTATCGGACGACTAGAAAGCTTTGGACCAGAACAGCAATTACGGCGGTGTGTCCCTCCTTTTGAACTGGGCATTGAGTGGCTGATCGGGATTCTATATTTCCCCAGGCGCCCGGGCGCGTAACTTAAATTCTTGATGAAGAGGGTCAGCTGCCACCAGAAGACATTGAAATGGGGGAATTTCGGGAATACAAACATGTACACTCTGATTCAGTAGATCTCGTTAATATACGAGTACATAATTACCTCGGCGATTTTTTGTATCTCTTTGCGCAAATCCCCATGTACATCACATCTGTCACGGTATTTCGTCGTAGCCCTTACAGCTGACACCGATTCGTGTGACATCATCTTCCCAGTCATTGCTCAATGGTTCAAGGTTACAACCAGGGGCCAAATTCCTTTGACCCCTGTTTGACCCGGTCAATGACAACATGCTTCGAACAGTACACTGGATTGGCTGCAACAGAACATATGCATCCGCAGCGGCTTTTGGGGCGAAGAGACCGTCTTTATGATTCACTGCACTCACAAGGTACGCAGAGTAACCAGTGATATCAAAAGATGCAAGTCAATTTTCAACATTGTAAGCAACACGACATGTCCGAGTCATCAGAAACTATGCTAAGCTCTGCTATCAGTTTTCGAACTCCTTTGGCGCAAGTCCTGGTCCCCCAAGCTTGTGGATGTGTCTGGAAACTGCTTAAAGCTGTGACCGCCATAAATCACCATAATGTGTACCTTTTGAAGTGAATAACACACATTGTGTTAAGGTTTAGAGTGGCAACAGGCTGAGGCGCGATGTCTAGGGGACCACCTGATGATTTTTTGCATAAGTATCGTCCTGAACGGCACAAGTGGTTCTTCGAGCTGGCTGGTCTATCTGGTCGCACAATGTCTGCCTGTTTTTGGTACGAAGTATGTTTTCTCCAATATTCCCTGACTCTGTGTAGTGATACATTTTATCCAGCACAACTGCGGCGCTTACAGCTTACAGGATCACGGACGATACACCGATACGCCGCCGTCCGCGGATTGGCGGATGGAGTACGGACCGTGCACGGTGACGGGCGATTGGCGATGGTGATGGTCTCGGCAGATTGTCGTGCGATGCGGGCGGGCGACAGGCGATGGCCGCGGATTGGCATGCAATGCGGGCGGGTGGGTGAAGAGAGGGAGCGCGGCCAGGGGGCGGGGCGAGCAGGTGGGGGCGTGCGCAGGCCCGTGGGTATGGAAATCAAATTGTTGTTGTATTCAGTGCTACTACAATGCTACACGATACCTCCCGATCCCAAGTATCTGAAGGCATCTGAGGTGTCCGGAAATAGCTGCGTGTAGCAGCGGCTGGTGTCGGCGAGTATCGCGGGGCATTGGAAGAGTTAAAATCTGCTCCGACGCGTGCTACGCCACAGTTGCCCCGTGGCGCGTCAAACTCCCCCGCGACCGAAATCCGAGGTGTACGGCCATCTTGACAGTAGAGTCCGCGGAATACAGGTGCGAGGGTACGTAGGTCTACAAGTCAAGGGATGTAACATTCATTGAGCACGGCAAAACTTCTGGCTGGACTGAAGTTATTACGGACCTTCGAAATCTGCCGCCCGTTATCCCAAATCCTCCTGCTGCGCCCGAGGTACCCGCTACCCCCGAAAATCCACCGATACCACCTGCTGCAGACGCTGAATTTTTTGCGGGTGAAGATCCCGAGCCTGAGGAACAGGATGAGTCGGAAGTTGAGGAGGAGCACCAAGTGTTTGCGCCCGAGGTTGCTGTCAACGAGCCGATGGTGCCGACGGCACGGAGACTTCCCCATCGTTTTGACGGGACTGGTAGACGAGCGTGCGAACCTCCCGAAAGGCCGTTATAAGCCTAAAGCAGCACCACTAGCACCCATCGTGGAACCCGAGCCAGAGACGGAGCCGGATGAGCTTGAGGAGGAGGAGGAGTTCCAAGCTCATGCTCATCCTGCCCGAGTTCCAGAGCCCCCGATTGTGGTGCCGTTGACGTTCAAGCAAGCGATGAGCAGCGCACATTCGGAAGAATGGGCAGATGCAATGATGGCGGAATTTGGCTCACTTATCGACACGGGGACTTTTGAGTATGTCGATGCTCCACAGGGTCGGAAGGTGATAACGCGCAAGTGGGTGTTCAGCGTGAAGTATAACCAGTGGAATGAGTTCGAGCGATTCAAAGCTCGCTTGGTCGCACGTGGATTCACACAGATTTACGGTGTCGACTACAAGGAAACTTTTGCTCCTGTCGTCAAATTCACTTCCCTCCGCATTATGTTCGCTCTTGCAGCCCACTACGGCCTCACAATTTATCAAATGGATATTGTTACTGCTTTCCTCAACGCCGAACTCGACGAGGAAATCTACATGTCTCAGCCGCCAGGTCTTCCTCCCAAACTCAATTCCAATGGCGAGGAAATGGTTCTGCGGCTTCACAAGTCTATCTACGGCCTTAAACAAGCTTCCCGTCAGTGGTACCGCCTCATAGACTCCATTTTTAAATCCCTCGGCTTCACATGTCTCCAATCCGACCACAGCATCTATCTTTGCCGACGCGACGATATCATCGTTGTCATTGCGTTATATGTCGACGATCTACAGGGAGCGACAAACGACAAGCCTACCTGGGATGTAGTTAAGTCAAAGCTGTCGGCACGCCTGAAGATGAAGGATCTTGGTGTCGCAACCTATTGTTTGGGTGTGGAGATCACGCAGGACCTCAAGGCTGGAACGGTGCGCATTTCCCAGCGGAAATATTTCGAGAGCATTCTCGAACGTTTCGGAATGGCGGACTGCCGGCCTGTATCCACTCCATTTCCGGTTGGCACGAGACTCACGAAGGAGATGTCACCGAAAACAGACGAGGAGCGAGAACTGATGGTTGGCAAAGACTACCTCGGGCTGCTGGGCAGTGTTATGTATGGGATGCTCCAGACGCGTCCCGACTTGGCTTTTCCAGTGGGAGTCGGCAGCCGCTTCAGTTCTAACCCGGGCATTGAGCACTGGAATGCTTTGATGCATCTCTTGCGATACATCAAAGGTACACTTGATCTGGGAATAACATACCGCCGGTCTGGCCGTCCATCCACACCTTTCGCCAAGACTCTCCTTAGCTACGGCGATGCCGACTGGGCTGGCGACAAGGACAAGCTCCGTTCTACGTCCGGTACCCGTGTTATCCTAGCCGGAGGCGCGGTCTCGTGGAGCAGCCGTTTGCAGAGTATCGCGGCTCAATCTACAATGGAGGCCGAATATATCGCAGGCAGCCAATCCAGCAGAGAACTGATGTTTGTGCGGAACCTGCTTGGCGAACTCATGGGGAACCCACTGGATCACGCATCCCCCATGTATTGCGACAATCAGTTGGCAATATCTGTTCCCGAAAATCCAGCTATGCACGACAAGGCAAAACATATCGCATTGAAATATCATTACATCCGTGACCTAATCGATGACAAGAACATTACCATTCATTACTGCCAGTCCGGTGCAAATCCCGCCGACCTTCTCTCTAAAATTCTTCCCCGCGATACCACCGCCCGATGCCGCCGTATGATTGGTTTAGAGTAGTGCAGACTGGACTGGACAGCGAGGTCAGTGGGAGTGTTGTAGTATGGACCTCGCGTCCAGTCCGGATGGGGACGAGCTGGTCTGAGGGACGTGTTTGGTTATGTGGGTTGTGTATTAATCCAAAGCCTGTAGCCGATCTCTTCAGTCTGAAGAGAACGGTTACAGGTGCGTAGTTTATTACATTCCTAATTGTTGGAAAGTGACAATCACAACAAGGTTTGGGGCGAACAAGCCGTGTTCAAGATAAAGAATACAAATAGTAAGACCGGTATTTATAGGGAAGGAAAAGCTGTAAAGCATGTATATAGGGTGACAGAAGATGAAACTGAAGCTGTAGAACAGCTGTATCAGGCTGTAGAAATCAGATCGCAAAGAAGGGGAAAGCTGTAACAATGTAGAATCAACATCAAATGATTGTGACGAGCCTTCTTTCAACACTAATAAACTCAGTCTGAAGAGAACAGTTACAGTGTGACCCTGAACTCTTGACCTACAACACAACCCGCACCGCTTGAACTCTGAGGTCAAGTCGCGCACCACTTGTATCCCTTGGCCATCCCAATTGACATCGAATTTCCAATGGGAATTGGATACTATAAACTTGCGACTCTCGGTTGCTCCGGATGTTACCGAACATATGCATCATTGTACAAAAGCTGTACAGACCTTGGCCCTATTATCTATATGGAGCCCTACCGAATGGTAGTAGAACTGTGGTTGTGTTTAGCAATCACTTCTCTCGTTTCCGAAGTTCTCTCGGCTTTGGAATGTATCGGTTATTTAATTGCGAATTGAAAGGCATTTTTGAGGCCGGCGCGCACTTGGGGCGGCGGTGGCGGTCGTTCAGCCAGGAATGCGTCGTTTTTACAAGATTTTCCTGGGATAAAGGGCCTGAAAAGTGATTGCGTGCACTGTTTTGGGGTCCTATAAACGATCCCGAGCCATTGTTGGAGGCTGCTGAGGGCTAGGGAGAGGAGGACAACAGAGAGCAGTGGTGGCGCAGAAGCAAAGGGTGTGGGAACATTTCATGATTGGTAATAAGGTCGGCAGTTCTGACTCCTCAAGAGTGTTTTGCTTTGATCTCGTTCAGAAATGGAATGTGTACGGATTTCTCAGTGGAATCGTTCATGGACATAGAGTGCTATGAGAGACCTACAGAAAATGTAACCACCGGCAGATCAAGTTGTGTAATATTTTGGTATCAGCTACCACGCAATGCTACCGGAGTGCGTAATATACATATTACGCTGCTGCTATATGCTACTACTCAAAGATGTTGCCTGTAGTAAGCTTGATGCTGCGGGCGGGCACAGAGAATGCGGCCGTCAAATTCAGTCTGATGTCCAGAAACTATTATCACTCTCTTTATAAAATTAAGCCCTGTCCGTCTGAAGCCTTTATCCCCATAAGGTTATATTACGAGCTTCAAGCTCCATCATCTTCGGCACGCTGCGGCCAACACCAACAATCCAATCAGCGGTTCGGCTCCGGCACATCGCCTTACTCGACCCCAGTACGATGCCCTTACGATCGGAAGTTCATCAATTTTTGGGGTGAGTAGCTAGGTAGGCCGAGGTTTTGTTTTCTCCCTCTTCATAAGATCTGTCCGTCCGTCAGAAGATTTTTAAGCTCCGCTGAGTCTCCGCTGATTGCCGTACACCGCGGCAGCTGCCCATCGGGGTTCCAGAGTGTGCTTTCTCGCGAGCCCACGGGCAATCAATCATTCGGCATTGTCGGCACGTGACGTCACCCGTGACAGACACTGCGTGGCGCTAACATTGACAGATGGCTCCCACCACATCGAAACAAAGGCGCCGCGCGCGCCTATAAAAATGTACACAATGCCAAACCAATGCCACCACCTAAACGCTCATTTAAGCGCCGGTTTTTTATGAAGAGGGAATATTATTGGCGCCGGTTTGGCGCTTGAATGTCAGCTTCCGAGACGCTTTAACCGGCGCCAATGGCTTACTCGCTATTTCATCAATCCTGACCAGGGAGAAAAGTCTGTAGAATACAGATTGCAATACACCGCCAGTGGTTTATCACAAACCTCAATTTTATCATATCTGACAAAAGGCTTCGCAGGCAGGTGTAATTTTATTAGAATTTTGCTATAAAATTTTCATGAATTTCATGAGGCTTTCGACCCTACCTTACTGGCATCGCCCAACACAAAAAATAATCCCAGACGATATATGGTGTTCAACACCTAGCTGCTACTAAGTACTTTCATCCTGGAAATTTTGTGTCCTCAGTTTTACTATCCCTCTAGCAAAACTTCAGAGGGATTTCAATTTAAATCAAGACTGGGTGAGCTGAAAAGATATTTCTGGGTGGATTTGGCCACATATGGTTGACATGCGGGTGAAAAAAATGAAAAAAGTGGGCATGTCAGTTTTTTTTCTCCACCCCTAATTTTGGTGGCTGGTGATGTGCGCATAGCAAAATTTAAAACTATTACGACCATTTTGGCTATCTAAGCTTGCTTACCAGATCTAAGGGGAAAGTACTTTGGAATTTGCTTTGGCCTTGGGATTAGGAGACACCTGCTTGCGCCATAGAATATTTTGCACTGATTCGAGATCTCTTCAAGATGTGTGCCCTGAGAGGATCGTGTTTGCTTTCAAATATTCTACAGTAGTGTTGAGCGTCGAATCCTGCAAGAAGTCAAGCAAGCTAACAAACACTCAAAATGACGACATTGCACTGCACATATCCCTCAGTCATGTCTCTCCGTTCGTCCTATTATCTGTTTTCTCATGCAAACAGCTGTAAATCCAGGGTTTTTACATTTTTGAATTTCTGTGATCAATCAAGGGGGAGGGGGACCGCGGAGCGGTCCCCCGAGCGCTTGTGTGGGTGCGAAATCTTGTAAGTCCGGTGCTAGTTTAGTGAATATCCGAGGAGATATGAAAATCGACAACACTCATTCTGTTCTACTCCGTGTAGAGACACCCGATTGTATTTCCAGCGCCCGGATGAGAATGGTGGGGAGCCGTAGATATTGACAAAGAAGGTGTGTGCGGTGCATCTCTTCTGTGTCTTCTCCTTCAGGTGAAGCGTAGAAAATCTACCATCCTACATTCAACCCCAACTTTTTGCAGGCAACCAGTTCCGGAGTCGTATCTAAGACAACGTAAAATGGCTCTTACAAGTCTGCAGATGCGCTCGACCTTTGAACCAACAGCGAAAATCTACCACCCCACATTGAACCACAACTTTTCGCAGATATTCAACCAAATCCAGAGCAACGAACGTCCAGCGGCTCGCAGTGGCCACCAGTTGCGAATTCGTATGGAAGACCATGTAAAACAACTCTTATAAGTCTGCAGATGCATTCGCTCGACCTTGAACAACCAGCAATAAATCTAGCGCCCCGCATTCGACCACAACTTTTCGCAGGTATGCAAATTGAGCATAACAAATTTCAGACAGCGCGCAGTGGACCAATTCCGCTGGTCATGCTTTTCAAAATGCCCACCATTTGAACGTACCTCTATTGTGCCAGGTCATGCTTTTCAAAATGCCAGCCCTTTGAATGCACCTCTATTGCATCAGGTCAGGCTTTTCAAATGCCTGCCATTTGAACGAAGAGGTGAGTGATCTTTGGATCGCGGACCTATTCTTCATCGCTCACCTCTTGGTTTAAATGGTGGGCATTGTGAAAAGCATGATCTGACGCAATAGAGGTGCATTCAAAGGGCCGGCATTTTGAAAAGCGTGACCTGGCACAATAGAGGTGTGTTCAAATGGCGGGCATTTTGAAAAGCATGACCAGACGGAAATCAAACTCACACTGCCAACACAGCCACAACGTCATCACAATGACTCATGGAACCAGCACAGAAGTGACACAACAAGGCAAGTGTTCTGAGCTCGGGAGGTCCCGTGTTCGATTCCCCCCAATGTCATTTGCATTTTTCATTACTGGCACCACGCAGTGGGCCGCACGGCGAGCGCAAAGCACCACGCAGTGGGCCTCCGCAGCGAGAGGTAAGCCCCGCGCAGCGGTCGGGGTCTGGGGTGGAAAACCCCAGCCGCCCGGGCCGGCGCCCGTAAGACAAAACACAACATCAAACAAAAATACATTTTCTAAAAAAAAAATTCCCGGATGCTGTGGAAGACGGAAAGGCGGTTGCATCAGGGCAAAGGCCAGCGGAAGCGAAAAAACTGCGCACCAGCGCAAAAAGCCAGCGGCAGCGGAAAGGCCGCGTGCCAGCGCAAAAGGCCAGCGGCATCGAAAAGCCGCGCGCTAGCGCAAACGGCCGCGCGCCAGTGCAAACTGCCAGCGCCAGCAAAACAGGAGGGGGTCTGGGGAGCACAGTTCCCCCAGTGCGGCAGTCAGTGAGTCAGTTTGGAGTCGATGACAAGGTTTGGCCATGGGAATTGATTTGTAATCTTGCCGGCGTGAGTTTGATCTCCTGACCAGACACAATAGGGGTGCATTCAAATGGCGGGCATTTTGAAAACCATGGCCTGACGCAATAGAGGTGCATTCAAATAGCTGCCATTTTGAAAAGCATGACCTAGCACAATGGAGGTGCATTCAAATGGCAGGCATTTTGAAAAGCATGACCTGATGCAATAGAGGTGCATTCAAATGGTGGGCATTTTGAAAAGCATGACCTGGTGCAATGGAGGTGCATTCAAATAGCAGGCATTTTGAAAAGCATGACCTGACACAATAGAGGGCATTTTGAAAAGCATGACCTCATGCAATGGAGGTGCATTCAAATGGCTGGCATTTTGAAGAGCATGACCTGACGCAGTAGAGGTGTATTCAAATGGCGGGCATTTTTAAAAGCATGACCTGACGCAATAGAGGTGCATTCAAATGGCTGCCATTTTGAAAAGTGTGACCTGGCGAAATAGAGGTGCATTCAAATGGCAGGCATTTTGAAAAGCATGAAAAGCATGACCAGACACAATAGAGATGCATTCAAGTGGCTGGCATTTTGAAAAGCATGCGTTGCGCTTGACCCAATTCACGGCCGTCAAACAATAGACCTTGTTCAGAGAAAGTACGCACCTGCTGCTTTGGCTTCAGTTCGGGTTCCGGCTGGCGAGACGGTCCCGCCTCTGCATTTCCCAAGCTCTGTACGAAGCCGTGGTTACCTTGATTTCGACAAGGTTACCCTTCACACATTCTAGTTCTCTCGTGCTCGATGCGGAACTTACACACTTCCCAGCCATATCCTTCGAGCTCATGTCTGATCAGCATGGTGATTTGCCTGTGGCACGTCTGTGAGCGGAGCTATAAAACAAAAATAGAGGTAGATGGGGACGGCATTGGGAGCCGCTCAGAGGGCTGTAGAACTGATGTGATGTGCGAGGGTTTTCAGCGAAGGTTCAAGCTCGTTCGGGACACAAGGACGATAGTAATAAATCAAACTAAGAAGGGTTCGGGAGCGGGAGCAGCAACGATGAAGGCTGCAGTGAATCGACGAGGACAGATGATGGTGAATGCGAGTGACGCGAGTACAAGTACGAGAGCGAGAGAGCGAGAGCAAACTTAATGCAGATGGAAGAGGGGAAACCTTCGTTGTTTTTCACGGTAGATACACAGATTTTATAGTAAATGCAAACCATGTATGAGTAAAATAGAAATACTAATCTTACGGAATTTAGCCGACGAAGAGGACTGCCAGAAATGCCCGAGACCGCGTGGAGAATGAACCCAGAAAAACAGGAATGAATTGTCAGCAAGCGTGAGTGGCAGCTGAGACCGGAGGATGGAATAAAATGGTAAAATTCAGGGGGCAGGAGCATGTGGTTATTGGTGATGTGGGAACAGGTTGGTAAGAGAGCGTCGGTGGTGGACATTAAAGGAAACGGCGCGCTTGTTTGGTTGCGAAGGCATCGGCCGATCAGGCGGATCAACTGATTACGGGCGTAGCGCCGGCCGCTGTTCATCAATGGTAACTCCCTCTACGGCATCTACTGGAAGGCTGTCTGAATGGACTCCTACCGGTAACCGATGGCCGAAGGAATGTGCCATCTTTCCGCCCTTTTGATACATTATGTAACAGCCATCAAAGCCCTTTGCGTTGCCAGTCCCCAGGATGTCAGGTCACATGTTTCAAAATGTGAACCATTAAAAATGCAATAGGGCCACGTGGTTTGAAATGCAAACCAGTCGACTTGGACTCAGGCACCAAGATTAGGAAGCCAAGTCTCTCAAACTCGCATTCAGAACAGATCTGTCTCTTCATATTTCGTTTTTCAATGCATCTTCCAGGTGACCAGAAATACCGGGCATCAGCACATCAAAATTCCGTCTCCTGGATTCAACATCGATGCACGAGGACCGGCTGCAAAGATTGTTCAGCCTGGGGGTCTGCATGGTATTCCGACTCCATAATACACAAAGTCGTGTTGCAAACGCGCTAATGAGACCCGAGAAATGTGAGATTACCTAATAGGGTCGATCTCCAATCAGTACGATCGGGGAATCAACAGACTACAACACACGAGGTACGAGTGGAAAAAATGTTGTATGTAGTGTTTGTTTATAAGAGACTATCACAAGATGGCAAATCACTCAAATCACCTGACTACAACCAAAAATTGACGAAACTCAGGTCTGCTAGTAACTAGATGAGGATGATATGGATATAAAGCCCCTTTTAATCCCTCTCAAACGCCCCATAACCAGCCAAAACGACCAAGAAATGAGGGAGAAATTGACACCACAAATCTTTCTTTCTATTTTTTTTTGAGCTACATACTGTCATCAATTATGCAAACAGCTATAAATCCCACCCCCCTGGAAGACCTGTGGGGAGCGGGAATGGATAGCGCTGATCGCCGCGAACATTTCCAGCTACTCAGATTTGGCATTATTGTGATCTCTGCAGCCCAATTACCAGGCGTATACGGGGATCTGATATATCAGACTTCCTCTAGTCATTGGTCGAGTTTAAAGGGAGTTTACACAAGGCTAATCATCGAGTATGCAAGATTACTCCGATTTCCTTTTACAACTCCCCCTCACGCTCTTACCTCTAAGGTTGTAATCCCCTTGTGGTTGTAAAAGAGTACGCTCCTCTCCACCCCACGGGTCCGAAGTGAGAGTCGCAGCAGTGAGCACTCCCATTTCCTCGCACTCATCCCAGTGGACTCATGGTCTTACCTCTAAGGTTGTAATCCCCCTGTGGTTGTAAAAGACTATGCTCCTCTCCACCCCTGTGGTCTAAGCGAGAGTCGAGTAGTGAATCTGTCAGGGCCACCCGAGACAGCCGCGTGCTAGGGCTACAGCGGCAGAGGCTGCAAGGGGAATCCAAAGATGTATTTAGAGTAAATGAGGAACACCGGTTTCGAGAAGTATCCCGGAATACTACAGGCATGGTATGTCCTCGACCTCAAGATATATATATGCAAGGGGAAATTAATTGTTAGCATGAGTAGCGATAAATGTTCGCAGAGGGATACGCGGCTTAGAAGATAGCCCTACTTCCTCCATTGGATTACACTTTACACCGAGTACGGCCCAAATTTTGGACCCTCAAGTCACTAAATGCCCGGGATGGGCTCGTGTAGAACACCTTTGGATGAGATCTTTCGATTCCGACGTGATAAAGCAGACTGCCGGGAGGAGCTAGAGAAGATGGATAGATGAGTAAGGTCAGAGCGAAGGTGACAGGGGAGGCAAAAATTATGAGAATCAGGGTTTGCCAATGAAATTGACAATACCCGCGAAGGGTCGCCTTCGCGTCTCAAGCAAGCATCGCTGACTGGCTAGATCCGATCCCCCAGAACCCAAACAGAAGTTGCAACTTGCCAGCTTGTGACTTTTATCCCCAGAACCCAAACAGAGGTCGCAAGTTGTCAGGTTGCGATGACTTTTATCCCCCAGAACCCAAACAGAAGTTGCAACTGGCAGTTGCGGCTTTTATCCCCCAAAACCCGGGCGGGGGTGGCGACTGGCCGGGTTGCGACTTTTATCCCTCGGGACCCAGACGGGGGTCGCGGCTGGCCGGGTTGCGACTTTTATCCCCCAGAACCCAAACAAAAGTCGCAAATTGGCAGGGTGCAACAACCTTGATCCCCCAGAACCCAGAACCCAAACAGAGGTCGCAACTTGGCAGGTTGCGACGACCTTAATCCCCCAGAGCCCAAACAGATGTCGCAACTGGCCAGGTTGCGACTTTCATCTTCCAGAACCCAAACGAGGTCGCAACTGGCCAGATTGCGACTTTTATCCCCCAGAACCCAAACAGAAGTCGCAACTTGGCAGGTAGCAACGACCTTGATCCCCCAGAACCCAAACAGAGATCGCAACTTGTCAGGTTGGGACGACTTTTATTCCCCAGAACCCAAACAGAGGTCGCAACTGGCCAGGTTGCGACTTTTATCCCCCAGAACCCAAACAGAAGTCGCAACTTGGCAGGTAGCAACGACCTTGATCCCCCAGAACCCAAACAGAGGTCGCAACTTGGCAGGTTGCGACTTTGATCCCCCAGAACCCAAACAGAAGTCGCAACTTGGCAGGTTGCGACGACCTTGATCCTCCAGAACCCAAACAGAGGTCGCAACTGGCCAGGTTACGACTTTAATCCCCCGGAACCCAAACAGAAGTCGCAACTTGGCAGGTTGCGATGACCTTGTCCCTTAGAACCCAAAGAGAGGCCACAACTGGGCAGGTTGCGACTTTTTATCCCCCAGAACCCAAACAAAAGTCAACACTAGTGTATCCCTTCTGAACGTGTGTGGCGTGCAACGGCAGTGCTTATGATTGGCCATGATTGTAGAAATGTTCATCTGTGAGGTTCCACTCACCAAGCAATACAGAGAATGTAAATGCTTCTTTCATGCCCCAGGTAGAGAGCTTGGAGGAGACTACCAATTAAGTGCCAATGATGCTATGTCAATGCTTGACCTATAAAGCATCAATAAAATATCAATAAACTCGAAATTTAAGGTGGAAAGAAGAAGAAGGGTATGAGTACCCAGCCTTGACTGCTCTCGGAGAATTTTGACAAGAGAGAACCACGCTCTGCCGATGCTAATTCACAGTGCATTATGTGTGAACAGTATGAAAGAGGGTGATCAGACCTCGGTCAGGGGCTGCCATGTGGCTTTGTGAATGAACAATGGCAGAGGGGCAGGCAAACTAAAACAAAGGAAGAATGGGGCAGAGGCCAAATGGGCATGCACATCATAGACCCCGGGGTAGAGAGGAGTTGGGCTCGTACTCTCACTTGCGACCGCCAGGCGAGGAGGGCACGTTGGAAATAGCGATAGGAGGTGTTATGGATGTGGACATTTGGTGTATCACCTGGATGTAGACATTTAGTAAATAACATGAGCCAATGGAGA
This sequence comes from Mycena olivaceomarginata, assembly GCA_029378375.1. Classification (NCBI taxonomy): domain Eukaryota; kingdom Fungi; phylum Basidiomycota; class Agaricomycetes; order Agaricales; family Mycenaceae; genus Mycena; species Mycena olivaceomarginata. The sequence continues at coordinate 37,494 of JARKIC010002141.1, read as the reverse complement.
CGTTGAGCCTACAAGTGCGTGATAGAGAGGATGGAAGGCTCTCATAGACCCTGGGGTAGAGAGGAGTTGAGCTCGTACTCTCACTTGCGACCGCCAGGTGGGGGGGGCACATTGAGAATAGCGATAGGAGGTGTTATGAATGTGGACATTCGGTGTATCACCTATGCATAGCAGGGTTAGAAAACGGACAATGGGTACTCCAGTAGTAGAGTACAGCAGGGTGAGAGAGGCCAAATAGGCCTTGACCTTCGGATGCTAGCGTCGGTCGATAGGGTCCACTGAAATTAAACAACCATTAGCACTGTACCGCACAAGGTGTTGACTTCCAAATCCGAAATGACGGTGCAGTGGGAGCCATGCTTCCCACTCTCTCTTTCGACCCAGACTCCCGCTTTCAACCACAAGGGTGAGGAGCCGGGTGGAGAGTGGGAAAGGATGCTAAGGTCGGGCGATGGGGTCCACTGAAATTAAACAGACATTAGCACTGTACTGCACGAGGAGGTGTTGACGTACAAATCCGAAATGACGGTGCAGTGGGAGCCATGCTTCCCACTCTCTCTTTCGACCCAGACTCCCACTTTCGACCCAGACTCCCACTTTCGACCACAAGGGTGGAGAGCCGGGTGGAGAGTGGGAAGGGATGCTAGGGTCGAGCGATGGGGTCCACTGAAATTCCACTAAAATTAAACAGACATTAGCACTGTACTGCACAAGGAGGGTGTTGACGTCAAATCCGAAATGATGGTGCAGTTGGAGCCATGCCTCCCACTCTCTCTTTCGACCCAGACTCCTGCTTTCGACCACAAGGGTGGAGAGCTGGGTGGAGAGTGGGAAGGGATGCTAAGGTCGGGCAATGGGGTCCACTGAAATTCCACTGAAATTGAACAGACATTAGCACTGTACTGCACGAGGAGGTGTTGACTTACAAATCCGAAATGATGGTGCATGGTGCAGTTGGAGCCATGCTTCCCACTCTCTCTTTCGACTCAGACTCCCGCTTTCGACCACAAGGGTGGAGAGCTGGGTGGAGGGTGGGAAAGGATGCTAAGGTCGGGCGATGGGGTCCACTGAAATTCCACTGAAATTAAACAGACATTAGCACTGTACTACACAAGGAGGTGTTGACTTACAAATCCGAAATGATGGTGCAGTTGGAGCCATACTCCCCACACTCTCTTTCGACCCAGACTCCCGCTTTCGACCACAAGGGTGGAGAGCTGGGTGGAGGGTGGGAAAGGATGCTAAGGTCGGGCGATGGGGTCCACTGAAATTCCACTGAAATTAAACAGACATTAGCACTGTACTGCACGAGGAGGTGTTGACTTACAAATCCGAAATGATGGTGCATGGTGCAGTTGGAGCCATGCTTCCCACCCTCTCTTTCGACCCAGACTCCTGCTTTCGACCACAAGGGTGGAGAGCTGGGTGGAGAGTGGGAAGGGATGCTAAGGTCGGGAAATGGGGTCCACTGAAATTAAACAGAAAATGATGGTGCAGTTGGAGCCATGCTTCCCACTCTCTCTTTCGACCCACTCCTGCTTTCGACCATGAGGGTGGAGAGCTGGGTGAAAAGTGGGAGGTGTTGGCCTTTTGTACACCTTGTGCCAATGGACATGCTGTGCTTGCACAGAATGACACAGACATGAAGCAGCGCGATATGCTAAATTGTCCTGCAAAACCGAGCCCTTATATACGTTTTCGGACAGTCTTTCCCGCCCCGCTTCGGCTTTCGGGAATATACGTAGGTCCCGTTGTTTGGAAGAGATCAACATTGTTAATGGGTTGCCGCTCGGCTTTGGGCTAATGGATGCTGCCACGGGTTCTGCTCATGGAATACGTTGGATTTCAACGCTCTTACGGGATAACCCAGGCAGAATTGCTGGCTGGCCAGATGTGGTCGAGAGCCACAAGAAATTGCATTTCCGTCAGTCGTCTGGCTATTTTTGATCCGCTGATACTTTTGTCTGGGTCTGCGATGAAAGTCAAGCGCCAGCAATGACTTACATAGCGCAGGTATAGTGGCGATTCAAAAGCCCTAAGGCTGATTTATCATGGGATTTACAGCTAAGGGCGGAACTTAAGGCGCAGGTGATTTTTCATCGAATTTATCTATGATTAATTCGGCGTAGATTGACGCACTTGGACCTGAGGTGGAACCTCTCACATCTAATATATTATGAAATTTCTAAATTGTTTCCCTCCTTCTGATTGTCTTGATGGTATTTCTAGGTACATCAAGAGCTGATAATTACATAAGTGTGGACCTATAAAAATATGCACCCAAAATTTAGGGGGGTTTATGTGCTTTCTACATGGCTCCATGAATAAATAAAAGGAGGGAAACAATCGCCACCTTGATCAAAAATTGATTTGGATTTTCACAACAAAAACAGTGCAGTAGTTGATATTTTTTGGTTGCACATGTGAAGGCGTGTTCGTATATATGGCGTCCCGGAATAAATTCTGCCTGTACAGGGTGTATTAGGTCTGGAGCTATTCGGGCTAGTTTCATGGTGAGAGCTTTAGTGAAGATCTTGTATTCTGGCTGGAAATGACCGCAGAAATCAGGGCTATCCGTCCCAAGTCTCAGCTCCTCAAAAACGGCTCTGAGGCCGTGCCGGAATTGCGACGAGGGGAACGCACTGATTTTCTTTTCAGCACGGTCAATACTGCGCCGGGAAAACAGTGCTTTCAGCAACCCCAGCAAGCATTACATTTTGAAAAGCATGACTGTATTGCCACCATTTTCATTTTGAACGTATTGCCACCATTTACATTTTGAAAAGCATGACCGGATCGCCACCATTTACATTTTGAAACGCGTGCTCGAATGCCACCGCCGCAACTCTGGCACGGCCCGAGAGCCGTCTTCTGAGGCGCTGTGACTTGGAATGGATAGCCCTGATTTCTGTGGTCATTTCCAGCCACTCAGCTTGTGTTTCGGCACAGTATTTAGAGGGAAATCAATGCGTTCCCCTCGTCGCAATTCCGGCACGGCCCGAGAGCCGTTTTTTGGGGGTAGGTCGGTGGTGAATCCAGCTTTAGCGCTATTAATCAGGACTACGAGCGAGGATTCTCTGTTGTTCCTCTCTTTAAAGATGCAGATTCCGCAGAACTAATGACTGGAACCCACAGGTCCTGTTAAAGAAATTCCACCTACCAACGCAGTGGTATAAAAGCCCTGACATGAAGATCAAAATGTCCCCTTGCCCATAGCTGCATACATGCATTTAGATGGGACTCGGAAGTAAGGAAGTGTGGCACACCTGAGTTTCATGCCAATGTCCGGCAAGTACATGTGTCCTCCCTCAAAGTCTCCCATGCAGAAGGACGCCGTTGGTCGTCACCGAGACATCAAAACCAACCAACTTTTTTGCAAGCGGCGCCAACGCCTTTCTTCCTTTTCCCCCCATGTCGCCACCCCCCCTTCCCGCCCATCTTCTCTTTTGCCTCTGCAACTTCGTTCCTCAAGCAACTCCAGGGAGCAAGCAGGAACAGTGGATAGTGAAATAATACCCCAACGCTAGCAATTATAAGGGTGAGTTGACCATTGCTGGGAATGAGAAGGGGCTGGGCCCGGAAGTAACGAGCTTTCCCAAAAACTTAGTTGAGGTGACGAGCTTTCTCAGTTTTCTGTTGAAATGACAAACTTTCACAGTTTTCCATCAAACTCACAAACTTTCTCATTCCTAAGCGAAGTAACGAAGTGACGAACTTGGGTACTACTCGCGCCCAAGTCGATCAATCAACTCAAAAATCGGGGGTTTTCAGCCTGCCATTCTTCACCAATCAATGTTTGCAGGGTCCTGACTTCTTCCATTTCGTCGGCAGTTACGTCGGCCTACGTCGGCACACACCGGAAGCTGTCTGTTTCCAGGGTCCAGTGGCTTCCCAACTTCTTCTGCTTCTTCTGGGGTGGCGAGATACATTATTGTGTTTTCGGATTTTCTGGGCGACATATGAATTCCGCCGTGCCCTGAGCATTCAGTCGATGAGATGTGATGGTGATCAGGTTTCGACTTGGCAACCTCAGGGCTTGTACACAAGTTAAGCAGTTACTCACCTTTGACCTGCTAAAGTATCGAAAGAAACAATACATGTGCTTTTGGCCTGATTTTTGATTTGGTGCGCACACCTTAAAAGGACTTACGAATTGAACGAAATGGGACAGGATTTAGGATAAAAAGCAATTCAGAGTGCTGAATGGGTCATTCACGCGGCATGCAGGAAGAATACCCGGGGTGTCCGCTTAGATCCAAATAAGCTAGCCTCCATTGGTCTGTGTGCTGTTATCCAGAACGTGTCCCATACTAGCTATGGTGGTCCAATTGACCTGGTTTTTGGATATATTGTATTTGGGAGGATCATAGAGGGCTAGAAATACCGGAATTTTCAATGTGACTTGTACTTCAACTATACAATCCAGGATTTAGCAAAGGAAGTTCTGCAAATGGCAGTAAACCCGATGAATACGACAGATGATTACAGATCTTTTGTGGACACCTCGGGGCATAATGTCCAGGCTGCCCGCAGGTTCTGCAACGACGTGATGTGCCCTCTTGGTTGGAGGTCGACTCAGGCGAATGTTTCCTTTTCGAGCCCCGAGGGCCTTTCAACGCCAACTGACATGCCTGCTGAGAGCGAATGCGCACTCTCATGGCGACCCCCAACTCGTCCATGACCCGTTCGGCGACATCCGTACGCGAGAACAAGTCCATAGGCGGGCGTTCCACCTCGTTGACGCAAAACGACCAAACACCGTCTTTTTCGAAATATGTGACATCAAGCCGGGCGAGATAGGCCAGATCGGATTTGCGAGCATAACGCTGCTCATCCTTTTGGATGAGTCATTTTCTGGGGGAATCATGATCCAGCTAGGTGCATGCAGCCACCAACATGTGTGCAGAAAATTTAACCCCCGGCGAACCATGTTGTCGAATATCTTCTGAATTTTGTGGCTGTGCACATATTTTATCTCTCCCCAGTGCAGAAGTGGAATGAGTGCTCATTTTCTGGGGATCCTAATCCTGCTAAGTGCATGCAGCCACCGAGACTGGCAAATTCGGTTGAGGGATCTTCGGCAGCCATTTGCAAAAGATCAGTAGAATTTGGTGGGGAGATGAATGAAGGCTGTGGGGTATGATGCGGAACAGAATTGATTCCGCTGCTGGGAAGGACTCGGACGTGGCTCCGATGTGCAAGGATGTCGAAGGGAGGATCACCATAGTTTGTCAGAGAACGCTTCTTGTCATTTTGCCCAATGATTGCACCGGGAAGCAGGACCTCCTGCACTGTAATGACAGTACGTGTCGAAGTGAGGTTTGTACCGTTGAAGATTTCCAAAGCAGCTGCTGGCGATACAACTCCTCGCGCTGCCAGCTTCTTGTTATCATCGGTGAGGAGCAATACAGAAGCACCACACGGTGTAAGTTGATCCATAGGGACGGGCAGTGGTATCTCGTTGATTTTCCGGTAGAGAACAAGTGCTGCATAAGCATCTCGAGCGGCGTACTGCTGTTGAATAGTGGTGAGATCTGAGTCAGACCAATTACTGCTGATCCGTTCGCTGTAGTGCTGAGGAAAGCGTTGACCGAGGATGGATGCTACAAGATCAACCAGTGACATGTTTGCTCTCGTGATGAGAAACCGGTCCTTGGCGAAATTTCCGAGCTCGAGAGGACCTGTAAATGAACCGGGGGGTTGACCGCATGCAGTGGCAAGCCGACGTAGGTCTGCGTTCACACTGCGACCTGCTTTAATTATGCGTGGCTCTCGAAGCTCGTGCGGAAGCTCCCGCTCGCGGGGGCGAGGCGCTGGAAGGGCAACGCTCTCGCGGCGGCGGCGAGGCACTGCTTCTTCAAGGCGGGCGGAGGATGGGAGGATGCTTGTTTGGCGCACACCTCAGCTCGGCTTCACGTTTCAAGCTCCGCTGGGAAGCCGTCGGCAGGGGGCGGTGCCCTTCCCAAAAAGGGGCGGAGGCGGTTTGTATCGAGTGACAGCGGCACCGCTTTGCTTTAAAAGGAAATTCACATCAAATCCGCTCCCTGGAGCGGAGTTCAAAATGCTTTGCAAAATTGACCTGTCGAGGCAATAGCCAGCAAAATTCCAGTCAGAATGGGCACCTCAGATTGCTTTGTCGGGGGCTGGTCAGGTTTCATTCTTAAGCAAACAGGCGCAAGCACAGTGGCACTGCTTTGCTTTAAAGGGAAATTCACATCAAATCCGCTCCCTGGCGGAGTTCAAAACGCTCGGCAAAATTGACTCACTGAGATGATAGCCAGCAAAATTCCGATGTTCAAAACGCTTGGCAAAATTGATAGGCTCATAGTAGTTTGATTCCTGGTATGTGCCAAGTATCCTTTCCTGCATGTGCGTGGTTAATTTTTGTGTGCTGCACACAGAGGACACCTTTCGAGCACACGAGCCCAATTCCCCCAAAAATTCTGCGCTCATTCCACTTTTGAATGAACAGGAAGCAAAACACTGCCAAATCTGGAAATATTGCATAACTCAGTTCGCCCGTGGTTAATTTTTGTATTCAGCACACAGAGGATGGCTTTCAAGCACACAAACACAATTCCTCAAAAAAATCTCCACTCATTCCACTTCTGAATGAACAGGAAGCAAAATATTCCCAAATCTGGAAATATTACACAACTCAGGTCACTGTATGATCAACACATTCGTTCGGCGCGTTCGTGTCTGCGACCGGCGACGACCGAAGAATGGTCTCGACTTCAACGGTGTATCTCACTGGCCGGAGATTCGGACGCTCGCCAATCAGGGAGCGCATTTCCCAGAACCAGGGAGAGTCGCCTTAAAGTTCGTCTAATAGAGAAGGTAAGCTTCAGTTACGGCGATTTCACAGCATCGTAAGACTCACCCCACTTCGTTTGCAGGCCAGAGCCAGCCTCAATATCATCGGCACTTTCGAGTCCGGCTCCTGTTTCACCCATGGCATTGACCCCTTCGCGGGTCTTGTCTGTTACCCTGAGAGGCGACGTGAATACGGAGAAAATGCGACTTCATTAGTACGTACGCTTTGACCCGGTTCTTGATCTTCCCTGCCCAGACATCCCCCTGCTTGGCTGCCACGGCATTTTTGAAAGCTTCACCGTAAACAGGATGGTCTTCAAAGCAGTTCTTGGCCAGCAGGAAGTGGTAGTGCTTTTTTGACAGGCCTCCATTGCGCTTGGTGGACCCGGGAGGCGGGAACAAGCTTCGACGAGTATCGTCGTCATCTGTGATGTGCGAAATCATGGTCCATGTAAGGCTATCGTCTCCGCTCCAGCTGGAGTCGCATTAACGTTTGCAAAGATGTCAGTGTGATGGAAGGGCTTACTCGATGTCGACGGTGCCCTCTGGTTCTTCCCCGGTGCCTATTTTCTGGTCATCGCTCTCGTCTTTCTGATGTGGCTCGGCCACTTTTTTTTCGTAGGCGGTCTTCCGCGAGGCTTGCGAGGTTTAGGGGGAGCAACTTCGTCCTCCTTGCCCTCTGCAGCAGCTATGGCCGCAGCCTTCTTTGCTGTGGATGAGACTTTGGCTGCCCTTGATCTTTTGTCGCCACCAGCCCTGCCACAGCTAGCCAGAACTGGCAAGAGCTCGCCGTAAGCGCGGCTATGGGGTGCTGGAATGCAGTGTATGTGGTGCCCGCCGAACGGCGCAACCGTCGCGTCGAGGAACCAAGAGAGCAGACGGGCGTGCGCGGCGGTGGCGCGCGTCGGGGGTGGGTCTAACGTAGCGACGGAGGGGTCTAGAAATAAAGACGTCAACATTCGGATTCGGTCGGATCGCAGTGAAGACAGGGAGGGAGATGGAATCCAGAACGAGGACGACGAGCGCCCCGATGAGCGAGGATAAAGATGCCCCAATAGTACATCCGACAGCTCCGGGGAAGGATAAGAGCATCGCCCAAGGATGGCCGAGAAAATGGCAAAGTATGCGGGGAAGGATGTGATGACTAATCGTCATGACGAGAGGCCGAGGGAAGAGACAGAAAATGAAAAGGGATGCCCATTAACTTGTTAGTGTAGACTCGCGGGGCCAGTCGACGTCCACTTCGGTTACAAGACTGAACGGGCGAGACGACGAATTCGGAAGGAGAGCAAACACGGACATTCTCAGAACAAATAATGATGGGAACAACAACAAACGGTAACCTCGTGGACGGACTGGACCCGCATGTGTGACCTTTGCATTGCGATATCATTTTGCACCCAATTGCAGTCAGAGCAGGGCATTTAGCCTTGTTCATTCCCTTTCGCTCTTCTTACCATCGGAATTTCCGGTCGCTGTATTTCTGAATCATTTTCATTGAGCCTGCGTCCCAAAGGCAGGTGGTAACGGTCTATGGCAACGTTCTCCGGTTGTGGTTGACTATATTGCAAACCTCGTTTCTGTGGAAAATTTTCATTATGGGGCGTATCTCATAGACCTCACGCTGGTCTCACGCTGGTCTTGCACGAACTTTTTTACGTGCTTCCCATTGCATTACCGCGCACTGTCACCGAAGACAAGATTGCGATGGCGTTCGAGAGGTACAATAACTCGGATTTAGGTAGGGTCCATTTCCAGGTTCGTCAATATATGGCCTCCCACCCGGTTGGAAGCGCGAAGCAGCTGAGGAAAAGGTGAAAGACCTCGCACCACCAGCGGCCCCGCAATCGGCGCGGCTGGAAACTAGGCGCGGCTGGCAATTATATAGTAGATTTAATTCAATTCAATTTCAATTCAATATTCCATTAAAGTGCGCGCGGGCCCCTGGGGGCCCAATTAGCACTATAAATATTACACGGAGTTAATCTAGCTGGCCCGGAGTGAGGAAAACTTGGTAAGGGCAGCCACAACCTCTCCATACTATATCAGGTGATTCACTTGAATTTCGCATTCAGGGAGCAGGAAAAACAGTGCATTGAGTCGCACCATCCCAGATTGTAGCCAGCGCAATTCTAAGACTTGGCGGTGTAGTGGAAGTGGGCTTCATCTATATGTACGCGGACAATCGTTTTGAGAAAGAAAAAAATTGGGGGACATTTAAGAGTCTAGCGAGGCGGGGAAGTGTCCGTGAAACGATTTGAGCTGTTCTGGCTGAACGATTAAATGCTGGAAGTAGCCGCTACTTATTTTCTTAATTAGTGTCAGAGAGAGATAATAGAACGACTGAAAACAGTATAGCCGCGGCAGAAAGAAAGAGAAGTGTTGTTTACAGGTGTGGCACACAGCGGCTAGAGCTGATTACTAATATGTCTAATATGGAATCCCGTGCTTTCCGCAATTTCAAACTCAGATCGACTGGTCTGTCTAGCGACCGGTTTCATTCATAGACAGATCAGTTACTGGTCTAGCGGCATTCCTGCGTCAGGTAAATGGAAGATTCCTTATTATTTATGCAAACTGGAGCTGAAACGGGTCAAAAATTACATTGTGAAGCACCACTATGCAATCTGTGCTCGAAACAAAAAAACTTGTTGAACAAGGCCAGGACCCGATGGGAGTTCAGAATATGTCCAAAATCTGCGGTTCTCGGGTTCCTCCAGACGTTCCGGGTCCAAAGTTTCCGGGCCAAGTGCGTCCTCTGTAAGATGGTTCCACCTACAAGGTGGTGAGGACAGAATCAAATCAGATCGAAACATACGCAGGATAAACAACATCTAAATATGCTGGGGACAAGAGTGAGAACCTTGGCCGGATGGAGAGCGCCTTGACACACCGGCACCACTCATGTTCAACTGCCTTGGTGTATAAGACATGGCTATATCTCTGCCTTGGAAACGCAGGCTGGAAATCCCTGAGCACAACAGGAAAACGATGGAGATGTATTTCTATACCCAAAACTCGGGGTGACATGTGGACGTGCTAGTAGCTCTGAGCGAATGATGTCAAATGGCCGATCCTCTTGGAGCAGCATCCGATAAACTCGAGGACCCTAAATTGCTGTCGTCAGCGGCGAAGTATAGTTGCACGGAGCTTACGTCGTGGATGAAAAGGCAGATGCCGCCGGGCAGTGTCTATGATCAGTTAAGAATGGCACATGAACCGGAAGAAAGCCCTGGACGACTCACATGCAGTGTGTCACCATCTCTCATACTCAAAGATTGCGGAGTATCAGTATCGAGGAGAACACGGCAGGTGAGTTTGCGACTGCCAGTGACTCAGCGTTGTGAATGGCAGGATGTAATTGGCGTACACGTAGAACAGGAGAGAATTTTGACGAAACATCGGACACTCTCTGTGGACAGCCTTGCGGAGTTGGTGGATCGTCTTGGTGGGGCCCATCCGCACAGTGCACCTAAAGCCCGCGCCCTTCACGTTTATCAGGAGTTCTGTGCGACAGGAGTTCAGACGAAGGCAAGCACTCTATCCCCAGCCTACTATGTTCATTCCCATCCCGATCTTCCTCCTAAAGCGGGCTGAGTGTGGGGCGGACGCGGAGTACGAATTCAAGCTCTTAGATACCCGGCATTCACATCATTGTCCTGGGCCTCCCACGAGCAAGTGCACCTAAACAAACAATGCTGTCCCAGTAAACGCGTTCTCTGCCCACTTCGCGTCGATCTTCTGTCTCTCTAGATCCTCGAAAATCGAAGAGACATTATGATCATTGAACTGCGAAGAAATGTTGCGACCATAAACCGAACCACCCCCCATCGAACAATGAGGGCCCAGTTGCCTCTTTCGGGTCCCCGCCAAGATGACAACTCGTACGAACAAATAACCACCTTCGGCTCCGCCACACCCACCACTGACTCGTAGAAACCTGTATAAATACGCGTTGACCCTTCCTTTCCAGTCACTGTCTCAGAAATGCCGCCACAAAACTCTCATACGAAAATATCTATCGAAACCAGACCCATGAACCAGGCGGTAGGTAGCGTAACCGTGTAGCCTGAGCCACATCCTCATCTGACTATCACAGACGAATAATTCCTCCCAGTCCAGGCAATACAGAGCCATGGAAGACCCGAGACCCCCCTCAGGGTGCCACCCATAGCCCTATGATTTAGACTCCTGGCTTGGAGCTAGCCATAGGAAATGATGTCTAAAGCCACGGCGCCAGCCAACGGTTGGCTGGCGCCGTTGCTGGAGACCTATATACAGCCCTGTATGTTTATGGGACAGGGGCTCTTTCGCTACTTTTGGTGATTTCTGGGGGGGTCTCCCGGCTGTTTCCGTGCATTAAACGTTCTCTGCAATATTAACCGTTCTTTAACGAAATGCCTCCTCGGCTGTGCAATTACTCCATTCAGTTTCATCTCCATTTGTCTTTTCTCTCCTCTCATCCTCGAAGTCGTGAAAGCGTGCCCCATTCAGAAACGCAGCTAACCCCATATCGATAACCACGCATTGTGCAAACTATGCCGCAGAACGCCACAAGACCGCGCAGCTTCATTTTCCAGATCTTTATCAACTGTGCAACGACTGCGTGCTAAAATCAGTTGGGACTGTCGCCGTGAAGAGAGTGCCTCGTGAACGGACAACTCTCCACAAATACCTTTTTGGTCAGGGACACTCACACACTTCGCAGTAAACAACACATTTGGAGCGCTGCGGCCACGTCCTGTTTTGTCTCATAAAAGCCTGTCGATTTTTCCAGAATTGCTTTGCCCCCACTTCTCGCCCACATCCTTTATTCCGTTTCTCCACTCCCTGACACTGCCTCTCCAATACACGCAACTTGAATGAAAACCTAACACCGGTTCAACATCATTTGTTGGCTCTTTGCTCCTGGAATTACGAAACATTATTGCATCGTCTGCTCCTCTGCTGCCGAAATTCTCGACCTTCTGGGGGCAACCATTTACTTTCCGTGCCGCTTTATCCTGTGCCAAGTCATTTTCCTGACGCTCTTCGGAATTCAAAATCAATCAACTCATTTCCATCGTGAATTGGCGACGAACTTTTCCTTCCCTTGCATGCTCGCGCAATTGAAAACGAAACACTCGCCTTCTAACCTGTCTGACCCCTGAAATCAATCAAGCATCAATCCAATTCGCTGCCCCGTCTTCCTCTCTCGTCCTCTCATTGAACATTGTCTCTCCCGAGCTGGGTCGTAGCGCGGCTGAATATTGTTACGCCCTTCAAACCACTCCGCCGGAACTAATTCTCGATCTTTAATATCATCGATATCACTTCCCTACCTTCTCGACTCGGTCATGTCTCTGATTGTCGCACCCCATGTCTGTTTTGGGATGCCCCGAACTCTCTAGACCTGATCAATTGGCCAAGTGCTGTTTGCTTGCCGGATTGGATGTTGTCTGGTTCATATCCCTGGATTTGGTGGTCGACTGGATGGATCAATGTCCCCGACGGGTTCCTCTACCGTTCAACACAGACACTTCCCCGGATTTCGCACCTCAATGTCCAGAATTATTCCACCGCGAGAAATTATTCCACGGAAAGAAGTCTACCGCTTGCAAGATCGACTCGCTTTTGATCTTCTTTTGCTGCATTGAATGGTTCGAAGTGCCCTTCTTTTGGACTTGATGCCCCACTGAGGTTAGTGGTTCGATCCCCCACAAGGAAGCTTTTCAGACCCCAGCTTCTGCTGGCAAAGATAATAGGACGACCTTACAGCAAAAGTTAATCGATTATTGAGTTTGTTCGGATCTCATGCTATATATATTGTTGCCTACAAATAATATTGAGTTCCTCTTTGGCCTTGGATGCCGGAGCGAAGCGGAGGTTCATCTTGTATCTTTTATTTGGATATCTCTGCCATCACTAAACTTACAATGATTGAGTCAAAAACGGGTTACCAGGGCGCTTAGCATTGTTTTGGGTGTGAATCCCGGTTAGCATTGTGCAATAAAAATATAGAAAGCAACCAACTAAAAAGTCCTAAAATGCGAGAGATCGTAAGTACCAACAGATTGAGGAAGGACGGTTCAGATCACAAGGCCCGACAGAATGGAAAGAATCCCAAAGTCGGCTAACCAGAAACACTGAAGATCTCGGCAAATTGGGTATTAATCGTCTGGAAATGCGTGATTCGCGTGAAGGGAGTATTAGTAGGGCATGCATGAATTGTATGTGTGGCGGTGGATTAATCGTGTGATGCTGAGGGCTTATTGTATTTAGAGTGAACCTGCCACGAAAAGGTGGGACTCAATAAAATCTAATGAACAATACTTCTTCTCGGGGAATCTGGACAAGAAAAGGGGGAAGAGAATCGTAAATTGCAACACAAGCATCTTGTCGATCTTCTTCAATCAGCACTTGCTAAAATATTTTGTGGCAATTTACTCCCAGTCTTCTTCATTGTAATTATCATCATGATCTGTATTCATTGTAATTATCATCATGATCTGTATCAACCTCTAGGTAAGCAATACTGTCAAGATCTGTTATGTCTGGAATTTCCATGTCCCCATGGTCAGATAGACTGTCCGCCACCATAGAAATACGATGTCGACCTCAAAAATGCGACATTTTGTGGAACTTTTTTTGCCCAAAAATTCCTCAACGTTTCAGTCCGTTATGCTGCTACTTGTTCAAGATATTTGACTTAGAGGCACAAGAAGAGCAAAAGAACAAGTTATATTGCATTCAAAATGTAACTAGCACATATATCGACTACAATTACTACTACTAGCGCTCATGCCATATATGCTGCATCCAGTGTACGCCATATTGGACGAGCATTGCCACATGGCGACGTGCCCTGCAAAACAACTTAGTAAAAGGAAGCAGACAGGGAACAGGAGCACCTGAAGTACGGCTCAAGTGGTCATGAAATCGGCGAGACCTTCGAACCATTAAATTAGAATTGCGGTTTACAGGTCTGGACCAACAAGCCCGCCAATAGCCTGTATGGTGGCGGTCACCTACCTGCCGCTACCAAAAATTAGTGGCCAATTTGGTCTGAGAAAAAAAGAAGAAAAAAAATGTCTACCTCTGAAGGACTTTTTAGGTTACTTTATTCCCTTGTGCACTCGAACCAAAGTATTGAAGCTTTGAGGAGTGAAATGAGCCCAAACTGAGACTTTGATCCGTAACGTAAATCACACGTCGCGTCCAGAGATATATATAGACGCACCTTGTTGACGCCGAGAGAAATGGTGTTTGTGGCATCAAATTACCTAAAGGGCTCAACCTTTTCGGGTTGAACCCGATGGGGCTTAAGTCTTAACCTGGTAAGGAAATAAATCACATGATCTCACTCACCTGATTTGCGGCACCTTGATGGATGTGCCACTTGTTTTAATTTGTTCTCGCTCAACACTGGGCCTTTTTCCCTCATTCAACTCCTCGTAAGTCTAAGTAAGAATATAACGAGCTGGTGATTGATGACGCGGCCGATCGGGTGTCCGCCCCTGCTCAAGCCCGGGCCGACAACCTGTATATTTAAGAGTCAAGTGCTAGCACATTTCTCAACGCAATGCTTACTCCTCTTCTAATCTGCGCGATTGGCCTTTTGGCTGCTAAAGCGATTGCCGTGGAACAGTCTACACTTGAACAATCTATATTTATTGCCCGCCGCCTCGTTGCGCTTATAGGAGTAGCCGTTGCGTGGACACTGGTATCACCGTCTGTAACCCTGCCGAAAGTGGCCCAGAGCGATTATCATTACCGGCCCAAAATAGTTATCTCTTGTTTGTCTTGTCTTGTCTCGCACCCACAGGAAGACGTCCTTTCTCATATAGATTTCCACTTGCTTTTGACACGCATAACCTATGGCAAATGAATGATTGATCACGCATTAGCACCCTACACGCTTTTTCATATGTACAGTACATTGGAAATGGGCAGAAATACGATCATAAAATACCTGCGACGAAGAAAAATCAGATTTTTGCGTTTGGAAGCGAACTTGAACTAACCGTGACGAAAAAATGTGATGATCAAACGGCGGGCATTCACAATCTTCACGCATTCGCAATGCGACACGAGAACAGTGCTGAATTTTCAAGCGACCAATTCTACCAAGGCGGGAGAAAGCGAAAGTAAGCGGCATAGAACACGGCGAAGGTGTGGAAACTACTGTACGGACTTGTAGGGATGCGACGGTCACGGTCACGGTGAGGTCCGTCGTGTCGCCGACGTCCGGGCGGGTCACGGTCACGGTGAGCGTCGTCGCCAATAAAATCGTCCCAAAATCGAATAAAACCGTGAGAAATTACCAAAAATGGAAGTTTTGTTGCTCAAAATTGCGTCGGTCACGGCCAAAATTCGCGCCGTCGCGTCGCCCCCGTCGATTACGGCATGTCACGGTCGGTGGGCGGTTGCATCCCTACAAGTCCGTACAGTATACGAGACGCACACGATGATGTGTATCTACGCGAAAGTCGAGGAGTGACCGCAAGCTCAAGCCTGTGAAGTTGCCTTGAGTTTTGTGAATCCAAACCATGGTAGAACAGGAGTTTGCATAGTGGATACATACTAGGTTTTCTGTAGATGCTGTGCATCCTGTTCGCACGTTTTCGGAGTCCGTTGGTTCGTTCGAGCTACCATGTTTGATAACGAAAGAGATCCAGTTCGTCGCACGACGCATCCATATCCGGGCCACATATGCGTGGGAGTACTAGACCTTGCGGTTGTTTGGCATTCTCGACGTAAAACGCCACTCGCGTGAGAAGATGCTTCAGACATTTCGTTTGATACTTCCTCCTTCATGCAGCGTGTCCCGCCGCCGGTTCTCGATCTCTACGAGCACCATCAAATCAAAAATGATGTCGGCCAAGTGTCCCGCCGCGGAACCGCTGAGGGGATCTCGTTGGGTCAACAGGAACTGCTGGGAGTGCGGGCTGCCTCCAACAGGATTTGGGACAACGGATGCCAAGTTTCAATGTACCAAGAAGTTTGAAAGACGATCAACATAGTGAGGGAGTTCGCTTCTTGTGCCATAGGAAAAGTTTCTATTGCCTCAATGAGCGTCCTTGTAATATCCGGGTGAGGTTCGATCCGTGAGACTATGAGCGAAGATCCATGAAAAAGCAAGGCGGTTCTGTTGAGGTCCTGTAAGTCACTGAAACCCAAGTAAAACACTAACGTGGTACTCACACTCTGTGGTGAGCCGGCAAGCATTCATATATCTCTTCAATGTCCTCGTCCGAGTACTCGCCAAGGCCTCCAGACAATCCCTTCCCCAGGACAAACAAACACATCGAGGCAAGCGTAGGGACGCGGGCTGTGCGCTTGACACCGAATCTCGCCAATTGGGCGTGATCTCTGGAGTGCTGGAAAAACCGTCGTATGCACCGAAGGCGAACTCGCTGATTACTGTGGGTGCTTTCTGGCCTGCGATTGTGGCGGGTGCGTTTGGAGTAGGTTATGAGTCTTCGATTGGTCTGACCCGGATCAGACCGCGGATTCCTTGGGAAAGGTCACTGATAAGCTGCAATGCTTGGCGAGCCTGAAGGAATGTCATGGTGAAAGGTATATAGGGGTGGGCGTGTAACTTGAAGCAGAGGCACGGACAGAATACACTGTCACGGTGACTGTGGAAAGAGTTCGCAGTCGGATCAAGTGCCAAGCATTTGATCGGCTTTTTCGGCATTTCACGACATTTGGAAATCCCATCATTTGTCCCATGAAACATCCCGCCATCAATCCCATCGAGTAATATGCCCGGAGGTAACAAGTTCGCTGGCGGCCGCCGCTGGCCACCGGTGGCTACTGGCGGACGCTGCCGTACAGTGTTTGTCACTGTAGCACATTGACTTGACCGGTAATCATCGATCACCGCTGGAACCCGACCTCGCGTCCATCTACCACTGGTTTCCGGTGGACCTCGCCGTATACTGCTGGAGGACGGTGAGTGCATGTTTCACCTCCATGTGGGACAGTCTTGGCAATATCCGCCAATCACCAGCGGAATACACCGGACCGACCTATCTGTTCCAGCCCCTGAGTTCCAGTGGTTTTCGCCAGAACTCGCTGTAGACCGCTGGAAATTGCTGGACGCTGCGCATTTTGTGTTTCAGGTACCACATGGAATGCAGTCATTGGCTCGATAACAAGCCCGCTTTATACCGAGCTTTATCGCTACGAGTTTTTCTTCGTCTTCTGTGCTTCCTGTCATGCCAGCGTCTCCCAACGATTCCCTTCAGCTTTCCGAGCGTCCTCTCGAGAAGAAGCTTGTCTCTGAACTCCTGGATATTGCCAAAGCCATGAATATCGACACCGCTAAGCTCCACAAGCCCGACATTTTGAAAGCAATCAAAGCGCACATTCAAACTCATCCGGGACTCGCAGATGATCCCCATCTGCTCCCTCTTGTCGGACATCGTATGGCGCCAAAGGCGTTGGGAAAGACTAGCGCTGGCAAGGCAACCGAGGAGGAGATGGAGTCCTCCAAGCCCAAGGAGCCGGCAACTGGGTATAATTCATCTTCGTCCACCTGATGTTCTTCTGAGGTTCTCTTGTCTGCAGCGCTAACAGAGCCCTCCTTGAGCACAAGGTCAAGACCGACCCGCCTGCTCAGTACAAAATGCTCTCGCCAGGTGGGCCCAAAGGCGACGAGATTGCGGAGCCGGCGGATACAGAAGACGGTGAGTTACATTGTATTTGATCTCACTTCGTTCCTACCCAGTCTAATACGTTCCAGTTTCGGGTTCGAGTGATTCCGGCAGTCCTCCGCAGTCGAGGGACCACTCGCCCGAACCCGACCAGAAAGCCGAGAAAGGGGAACAAAAGCATGAATTGTCCGGTGAGCCTAATTCAACACAATCTTTGAACCCAGATAGCTCAACCGTCTGTTCCAGCGGTTATTCAAGTCAATTTTTTGGATCAAACGAACCACAGTATTGCTCATCGTCAAGTATTTGTGGATGAGTTTCCCGTTGCCGTTTCTACAGCGGTTAACGGCACCAAGAAATACACGACACTCCTGTCGGACCTCCTTCCAGCTGCGATTGAAAATGACTCGCCAATTAAAGGTATGTGATTGCGCCCAGAAAAGACTGTCCTCAAATTTGTCGTTTCTAGAGCGGGGCGGGCGCCTTTATCGTCCTAACATACGCGACGAGCCGACGGCTCCCCACCATATAGGCAAAATCGATGCTCTTCTGGCAAAGAGTTCGCGCGCGCTGCTCGCACGACAGATGAACGAATATAACCTTGTTCCTTTGAACGACGGGAGCTTCGCTTGTGATGTCTTCTGGGAGCAGTCGAGTATCGCCAACGTGTCGCAGTCTCCAGAGGCGACGGATCTCGAAGGGACACAGGTATGTTTGGTTTCGACTCTACATCTTCGTCAATAACTGAAGATAGTTGGACAGATTGCGGCTGCGTCGCAGCCCGATGAGATCAAGGCGCGTCTTGATTCCCCTCAGTAATAATGATCCTAATTCTTCTCTTTCCAGGCGACCGCTGTTCCCTTGCAGTTCACTGGCGCCGGATCGGATGTGCCATTGGATATAGCGAATAGCCGTGCACAGTTTAATCCAATGCACGAGCACGCACTTCCCGGCCTCCGTGCGGACTTTGTAAACTTCCTTCACGCCCAGGTGAAGGCGGCGGTCCCCAATATACCTGATCAAGGGCAGGATTGGGGCCGCTGCAAGTTTGCGGGTGAATCTCTCGATCGCTATCTGCTACAGCAGGCCGCTTTCGACTTCTTTGCTGGCTGGGGCCGAACGGCAGGAGGGTTCATTGTTCCCCGAGGTTCGTGCATCAATCTCTCGAATACTCGAGACTCTCTCAACCACTTGTCAGGCCATGATAAATTTTCCGGCGTCTCCTTCAAGAAGGAGTTGATCTTTGAGGTCCTCAATATCAAGAGCTCCAGTACTTCCGAGATCAACAAGCTCTTTGCCCCGGAGGGGCTGGAGAAAGCGCCGAAGGCGAAGGCTTGGGTGAATAGCAAGGGGGAAACTAACGACGATAGCTTCCGCAAAATGACGACCATTGGCTTTAAGAAGTATCTCCAAGAAGACCATCACAAGGTGCGCAAGTCGGGCAGTGGTAAATCTCGACGTCGTAGCTCCGGGTCCCGCAGCCCTGGTCGCGCGCGCAAGTATCGAAAATCCGGATCGGGAAGCGAGGATAGCGATGCTGAGGGCCGTAGTGGGAGAACGTCGAAGGGAAGGATGAATTCCGAGAATCTGGATGCGTCGGATCGTGAGCACTAGGATAGTTTCAATTGCGTTTCATGTATCCGCAGCGGCGACCAAATTTGAATATGCGCTCGCCCTCTTCATATTCGTAATCTTTTACGTTCCTGGAAATATTGCTATCGGGTGAACAGAAATTATTTCAGCGCTTTCTATCCATCACGTGGATCTATCTCTCTCTTCCTCTACATCCATGACGGCCACAGTCAGGGATCTCATCCTCATTCTCCAGGTCTTCTTTCCGAATGATCTATCTCTCCGCAAGGCCTTGTATCTCTTTGGGGTCATTGTGTCGCTTTATCCTTTGCTTCGGCTCCATCTAAATCAGCGCCGCCAACCTCGACAGCCCGTTCGGACAGCCTGGATGAAAACCTTTCGGGATCTCTTGATAGCTGCATTTCGACCCGAACATGACGATTCATCTGTCTGGGCCGCAGGACTCGACCGAGGTCGAGAATATGCGGATTATATTTCCGAGGATTTACCATCTCTGTACATGATGCTCGGACTCAATCCGTATGACCTTGCAGTGCCAGCTCCCTCACCGCTTTTCTCCATTCCTCGCACGGTACTCTGCAGCTCACGTCTTTCCTGCGTGTTCTGTCCACCAGGGGACCTTAACATTACTCCGACACTGCGACGGCGCAAAAAACCTCACTCGGTCTGGCTACTGGATAAAGCATTAGCCTGGGTCGAAGCAGACCTCATAATTGCCCACTGTGCTTCCTGCCAGGCGGATTATTACCCCGATTGCATCACATACAGAGACAACGACAATCACCGGCTCCAGAGGCTCGAAACCACCTCACAGTACATTCGAATGTCGAAGCACGGAGTCTGGGCGCATAGGCAAATTGCTGTTTTCCAGGAGAATGCCTTGAATCGATTTCACGGCGGCTGGTCCAATTTTGCGGATTGGCTGAATGATTCAACTAGCTCGACGCGAAAAATGACGTACCGGCAGTCCCAGCGTCTTTTCATCGAGCATTTTTCCCGCCGCCTCCTCCTCTTTCACAACAAACATGCCACCTTCACATGTGAGGCGCAACCAAGTACGCGCTCGCTGACAGAGGCTGTCCGAGCGACAATTGGAGAAAATGGAGGTGTTCTTGCGACGGCAATGTCTCACGGATGTGTCGAATGTACACACATCAAGCGTTATCGCTCGGATTTGATTAATGAAGGAGTTGTCCTTGGAGCCGACCTCGATGATGTCGCCGGAATTGCTGCCTCAGCAAACGACAATAATGTGGGTTCGTTTGCCATCTATACGTTGTATGTGCTGATTTTTATTTTCCAGGCCCCCGAGTTAGCCGCTGATGATGCTGTTGACCAGTTGGGTTCGCCTCAACAACAAGCAGCGCCTCAGGCGGGAACACCTCGCGGATATATCCGCTTGGCAGTAATGGACGGCAAGACCATTCAACATCGTGTACGCTTTTACGGATATATTTCCCTTCAAACATTTATCATGCCTGTCTACAGAAATGCGCATTACATTTGTGCGAAGGCCCGCTGGTGAACTACAAGAACGGTCGATTCTGTCAGGTCCATCTTGACTTGGTCAACCTATGCGGGATTATTCCCTGCGGCCGTCCCGTTCACCAGCCTGGGGCGCTGACTTGCGACAACCAGTTGCACATCGCGTGGCAGCAGCAGTACAATAACAGATTCTCACGTCTGTCCTTCCCTGGCGTACAACGAGTTATCCGCCGCCAACAAACAGCTGCCGACAACGGCGGAGTCATTCCCGCCCTTCGTGTTGAACTTGGCCCGCTTGGAGACACCCCGGGAGATCAGGTTGTCCATACATTCCGGGCGAAGTCAACTTACTGCTTACAGACGGTACAGTGGGCATGCGGCTTTCCCATCGGCTGGGGTAAATGCTACCGGTCGGAGAGCCCTCCTCAAGTTCTCGCCATTCTGGATAGAATTTGGCTGGACCACCCTGAATCAAAACCCAGTTTCGTTGCGTACGATGACGCTTGTAGTCTTCTTCGACACATCGTCACGCAAGATCCCCACAGTGCGTGGCTTCGCACGACTAAATTTGTGGTGGATGCCTGGCATTATATCGGGCACCGTGCGACAGATATTTTGTGTCGCTTATGGTGCATTTCTCGTTCCTCCGTGCGCTCTCGTAGCATGCTAACCTTTTAATATAGGTGCAATCCGGCACCAACGAACGGCTCCCAACCCGATTTGATTCTTGTTGAAGAAGATGCGAATGGGACGAAACATCAAACCCGCGCATTCAATACTGAAACTGCTGAACAACTCAACTCGTGGTTGAATGGTTTTGAGTCGCAGTTACGCCAGATGTCGGATGTTAACTATGATTTCTTCATTCATGTCTTGATGATGATTTATGCGGAACGGGTAAAAAAGCAGGTAGATACCAAGGATCTGGGTCTTTCGGATGAGTTCTGGGCAGAGGCGACTGGGGAGACTGATTGATTGTACTATCAATAGTTTGCTTAATCATGTTTGAATCCAAGAAGTTGGATGGTCGCGACGATATCAAGGCCAAGAAGTTTAATACAGCTTTCGACAGGCGCTTTGATTATTTGATTCCAATTATCGTCCAGTGAACTCCAATGGATTCCGATGGAATTCAGCGGAGCTGAGGACAGCATGCGCCGGTGAGAACCATTCAAATACACCGAAAACCGCTGGGATCTGCTGGAATTCGGTGGGTCGGGCGCAGAGCATTTCCATCGAAGTCCGCTGTGGTTTGACAAATTCCAGTGGAATCCAGTGGAGAGAAGGCAGAAAAAAATCCAGTGATATCCGGCGGAAGCCAGTGGGAGGAATCGAGATCCCAGTGTCCGCCACCGGATCCCAGTGGAAGCGCGGTGCTCGGCAGTGGCAGCCGCCATCAGCCAATGCCGTCCAGTGCCGATGGGCCGGTTGCTACCTCCGCGTATATTACTGATCCCATCGGCATGTCTCGAGCCGGGCGGCTGACCACTGCTTGCTGGACAAGGCCACGCGACATCAGTGATGGGTTTCGGCAGCTCCACGGCGGCACTTTCTCCAGTACTTACGAGTCGTTCTGAGCATTGTTTTAACATTTGAACGCTAGGATATTCAATAAGACTAGCGAGGTTTTTTTACGAGTAATACAATGGTACGAACGAGGTATACAGGATTATAAACTACTTTTCAGCCCAGATGAAGCCTTTTGTCAGGGAGGGCGACCGGAAAAAAGGCCGCGAACAGTCCAAAGGCACTATAAATCATTTCTAGACAAAGTAATGATATTGCCTGCGATGAAGACGTTGAAAAGCAGGGATAACACGACAGAATAAAGGGGCTACACTGCCACACCATTGTTAGCCGTTGATGGCCGCCTCGAAATTGTCTGACAAATCCCACCGATCATCCCACCGATCATCCCATGGTTTCATGTTATTTCCCAAATGCTCTCCGGCATTTGATCCGACTGCCTCAAGACTGGGTCGGATTGAACCCGAAACCGTATTACAGATCATTTAGGGTGGGTCCAGCAGGGACAAGCCAATAGCTAACGAATTTAGCACCTGGAAAGGAACCAGGACACTTAAAAAGATCCTGAAGAGACAGTTCGAACTGAAATTCTCCTGGCTATCACGCCAAGAGAACCCGGTCAGAATCCGGGTCGAAACGGCACCAAACGGTTGGATTGACTGTTTGAAAATTGAAAAAAAAAAAAATCCCGCTCGCGTTGCTGCCAGGACCTCTCTTCTGGTTCAGTAAAGTCGGACTCGCCCATGACTTCAACTGAAGGAAGGGGCTACGACATTTTTAAGCACTCCTGTACACTCTTCGCCACGGACAGTTCCAATATTATACTTACTCTCAAAGTTTAATCTAATGTGTGAAAAGAGGACCAGTAAACTCGGATGATTAGTATCTCTCTCTCGGGTTCCCAGCGAAGATGTTCACGAATATTCCACGTGTTCAAGATTCAGCGCATCTTGGTCCCTTTGACACACAGCACCATCCTGGCCCGCCTTCATTATCCATGTACCTTCACTCGGTCTTCATTTGATATTCGTAATGATTTGCACAGAAAAATAATGGTATCCTCCCAGCCAGATGCGTCGCCAAGGTCACAAAGACACCGAAGAATTTTTACCTGTGTGAGCTGAGTCAATTGCACTCATTAATGGCTTGCTTCCCTGACATTGTATATATCATCAGTCCATTGAGGGAATTACAAAGGGCTCGATACAGGGACAGGGTCATACTTGCAGCCGAAGGTGTGGGAGGCAATTGGTGCTGCAACAGCCGCATCCGGATCTACGATTCCTACAGCATTCGGTGCGCGCCCACCTGATGTTTCCAAAGATCGTACAGACTGTACAGCCGATACATGGTCCTTTGGGCTCCTCTCTCCATGTCAATCCAAAAAAATGCACGTGAACCTCGGCATGATGCGCCGATATTTCCCAGCAAAACAGTATTTTGGTCACTGTGCAATCATTTCAAGCCGCATTTTGACCGGGTATTGCTGGCTATCATCCCAGCAAAATTTGGGCTCGAACTGTCTCTTCGGATTTGTTTTGACGGCCCTGGTGCCTTTGCACGAGAGCTGAGGACTCTCCATGTCAATCCAAACAAATGCACGTGAATCTCAGCATAGTGCGCCGAGATTTCGCAGCCAAAAAATATTTTGACCACTGTGCAATCACTTCAGGCTGGATTTTGACCAGGTATTGCTGGGATGATAGTCAGCGAAATTTGGGTTCGAACTGTCTAGCCGTGATACAATCAAATTTGCTATTTGAACGCAGTCTGAGAAGGCCAGCATTCAGCTGATGGGCAAGATAATATTTTGAGCCCAACATGATTGGATTCAGCCGATTGGTGTTTTGAAAGCTTGAAATATTATTTTTCCTGCGGACCTCGCATCGACCGAAGGTGACAGTAATGTTATTCTCTGAGAAGGCTAGCATTCAGCTGATGGGCAAGATAATATTTTGAGCCCACCGCAGTTGGATTCGGCCCATCCTTATTTTGCGAGCCCAAAATATTATTGCACCTGCTGACCTACGGTCGGCCGAAGGTGACAGTAATATTATTCTCTGAGAACGCTAGCATTCGGCCGATGGGCAAGATAATATTTCCCGCCCAACATGATTGGATTCAGCCGATCGGTATTTTGAAAGCCCAAAATATTATTTCGCCTGCGGACCTCGCATCGGTCGAAGGTGACAGTAATATTATTCTCTGAGAAGCCTGGCATTCGGCGGATGGGCAAGATAATATTTTGAGCCCAACATGATTGGATTCAGCCGATTGGTATTTTGAAAGCTTGAAATATTATTTCGCCTGCGGACCTCGCATCGGCCGAAGGTGACAGTAATATTATTGTCTGGGAAGGCTAGCATTCAGCCGATGGGCAAGATAATATTTTGAGCCCGCCGTAGCTGCGAAGTGTGGTCTGAACATATGAAACAAAAACTGTGTCGTGGAACTCACTTAACATACACCGTTAGTTTCTGTTCGACGAGCCCAATGCTGGTCCGTTGCAGGAGTTTTGCAAGCCCAGTGTAAAACTGATAGTCAGCACGTGGGCCTTGGGTGGAATGCATGCAAATGTTGAGAGACTCGAAACGCAAGGGCAGGAAGACTAAGCGGTATCGATGACAAGTTTGGGATAGGGCACAAAGGCTGTTTGTGCGGTCGCGATATTCCGAAGGAATGGGGAGCTCCCCCAGGTAGGGAATTTCCACAGAGGGCCCAAGAGAAGCCGCAATCCAGTGCAGAAGCGGTGACGAGAGCTGTACCCAACAGGAAGTAACCAGTCGTGCCTGACACTCCATAGGAAAAGAACACCTTATATCCGCTGACCGGGACCACAGAAAATTCGGATTTTTGGGGAGGCAATAGTATAGTATTATTCCATGCCCTCCAGAATGCGTCCAAGTACATCATATTAAAAATCTAGGTCAATCGGAGCACTATACCTACTATGAGACATGTTCTGCTGTCAGACAGTGAAAAACCCCCAAAATTGAACGAGTGAAATGATTTGAGGTGCTTATAAAAAATCCGAAGGTACCATGCTCTGCGGAATTGCAGTCCGAATCGAATGAGCCTATTCCCACACAGAGTGGATGATTTATGGTGATTCTCCACTCCCACTATTACTGTAATCCTGTTTTTTTTCTTAGACGAGCTGTCCAAAAGCCCGTGAAACTGAGTGTGGGTTTGGTGAGTGGCACAACCGCCAACGCCTCCGGCTCCTTCACATCCATCTCCTATGCAGTTCCTGCCAACAGGGGGTGCTGCAGAGAGAGCCGACATCGGTATCCTGTCGGGGGATGAGGTGTTGTTGAGAGCAGGGGGTATTGCGAGGGTGTAACCTAATTTGATTGTGGTGGTTTGTGATCAAGAGAGTCCTGCCATATACTGTAGCAATCTGTATGACTGAAACGGATTTTGGAGCGTTACTGAAACGAGCACAGTGAAACGAGAAACGACCCGACCGTTATGCGTTACTCTTGAAAAGAAACCAAATTTTTGAAGGTTTTTTGGGGTCATTTTGGTTGATTTACATCCTCTTCATGACATCGAGCACGAGACGAAGGAGCTGCCACTTCTCCACCTTTTCATGCTACGGTGCATCCACACATTTACACCGCGCAGTCAAATGCATCTTTTCTCCGTTGTAGACCTCCTCGACCCCGAGCGGTTGACTCCGTTCTCAAAGCTTCTATCATCCGCCTCCCATCTCGCGCCCCACGTGAAACAGTTGCATATACAGGCTAGCAGCAATAACATGGATCCTGCCCCTCACCGCTGTTGAAGATGTCGACGATGGACAAATAGAAGTCGACGTCAAGAGGTGGCTGATCTCGTTATCCGACCCACTATCAACAACACGTGCGCGGAGGGGGGCCAAATATTTGGCCCTCCATTAATACCGCTTTCCAGCCTACACTCATCGCACAGCTGTCTATTAATCTATGGAAAGTTGTAAATGCATGCACTTTAAGCACATAAATTCATTATTTTCAAGAAAATAAGCCTTTGGATATGTTGGTGTGTATCGAGGGCCTCCTTACCGAATTCGGACATAAATCCGATGATATGTTACTTTCAGCTAGATTCTTCCCCTAAAAATCCCATCTCTTGTAGGAACATCATAGATAGTGTACTACGACTAGAAAGGCACTCGCGTGAATTTATTGGCTGAACCGGAGGTTTATGGTGCGGGTCACCTAGCTGCCGCTACCCAAAATTAGTGGCCAATTGGCCGGAGATTTTTTTTGGTCCTGTACACAGCCACAATCAGCCCAGATTTCCGTTATTTCCCCCGCTTGTGGCCAATTCGACGGCAAGAAAAAAGATTACCTCCTTCAGTTTTGATTTAAATACAAATCCCTCTTTAGGATCAGCTTGTATCGTCAAAAGAATCACTTTCTAAAGAGCGATAAGAAATAGAGGCAAAACTCGGCCCGGAAAATCTCAAGCACGGGGTAGCGGGAGCTAGGTGACCCGCACCATAGCTAACCTGGAGAACTTGGGTTTCGGCCAACACAGCATTTCATCATATAAATTGGTCATCACTGAAAACACAGAACTACTGGTATTTGTGTCCTACTTGAAGTTATGTAATGATGTATGCTGCCTCTCCTAGGTTTCCTGAATTTTTTTGGCTGGTCTGGGTTCAGGACTTTGACAGTAGATAAAGTATTTTCGTTGCTTGCATTTATTTGTTACTCATTTCCGCTTTGTCATTCGCCGGGCCCCACACGGGCCGCCGGCATGTGATGATTGTGATTGATATGCGTCTGTATGCGTCACTTTCTTCAATGCCCAACAAGTCTTCCCATGTCGTCCCCTGCTACCTTCTGTGACGCAGTCGTGTCCACTCAATTTGACAGCCATGCTACAAGTTCTCGTGTTTCCCTGGACTGGGTGATCATCCGACGCGTGGCTCCCGGCTCTCTGGGCGGCTCACGCTTCCTTGCAATACGGGTGGAATCTCTACCTTATCCACTGAGCCCGAATCCGCAAATGAAAGGACATACCTGGGCTAGCAGTTCAGATCACTCTACAGTCTGATGCGAGGTGACACATCTATTGACGCAACCAAGACCGTTCGACGGTGTACGGTATTCATGCTAATTATATATACATTTTATTGACCACTATGTTAGGGTTTATCTGGTATTATCGACTTCATTACGAGTCCTAAAATATCCTTTTTAGACTCGTTCTTTAGGCAATCCTGTTGCACCAACCCACCTCAAAATTTATCGACTTTTATAATTGTGACCCTGGTCTCGATAGTCAATACAATTGACTTCCCGCACATATCACCATCATCCATTTGCCCATGGCAATTGTCTAATACAAGCTGTCTCAGCCTGCAATATCATTTTCTCTGGATGCTCTGCCGTCTTTGCTACCTACTGTGCTCACGGTGATCCTTTACCTACCTACCTACCTATATTCTGTCAATAGATCCGTTGTAGAAGCCAAGTACTGAATCTATGGGAAATATCTCATCGTAGTCCTACCATGACCACCTTCATTTGGGGGTTGCTGTGAAAAAATCCGGCCCTCAAGGTTCAGCCTTCCGCCTCGCAGAGGCCCAATCCATGTCATTTTGTCCTCCTTGTGCTTGCTTGAGGGTGCCATCGAATCTGATCACGTGCTGTTGATCGTGGGTCAAATCCTTATCTTGGGGACCTCTTGGTCGACGTAGCTGAATTTCCATCCCGCGCAGCCCACGATGACAGATTCGAAAGCTTGAAATAAAGCTCGGCGACATCAGATTGAGAAATGATATGCCGAAGAATACTCACCTGGGTGCACACACAAGCAACATCGCGCGGACCCAGCGCCTCTTGACCAAAGGCGATAGAGGGGCTAGAACAGGGTCGCTCCATCATATGGGGCCAGCTGCTCCAACTTCGTACACCTATTGACACACTTAAGCAGAAGCATCCTGACCTTGCGGATCATCTTATGTTCCTCTGTGCGGCCTGATGGAGCAGCGTCGTTTCATTGTAGAGGCAAGGTCCAAGATAGAGCCCTGAATGCAGATTACACGTTTTACGTTAGGACAGCAGCTGAGGACCTTGCGCGCAAATGAGGAAAGGACAATGCGGTCAACCGTGGTAAAATCGCAGTTGAAACCTGGGAGCAATTTCTTCTCCATGTGCACTGTGCGGTGAGCCATTATCTGCCAGGAATGCATCAGTAGGGTAAGGGGGAGAGGATATGGGTGGCTGACCTGCAGAGTACGCAAGTTTGGCATCTCGGCCAGGCATTTAGCAAAGGCCGGAAACACTTCCACCCCGGCCGCTGATTGCTAAATTCCTCGGAACTGATGGTCACGCCAATGTATGGACTTTTAGAGAGCGCTGACACCTAAAATTACCTGGGGGAAATAGTTCAGAATAAGCCGATTTGGGTTTTGTTCGTGACCAAATTATTTTAATTGTTTTCGTCAGGCCAAACGGTGTCACTGTATTTTGTATAGGCGACAAATCAAATCTGTCACGAAGAAAACCCTCGGTATCACGCCCAGATTAGGATTAGACACTGAGTGCGGCCTAATCTGGCTTGATTTCGGTGATAATTGGTCGGAGAGCGGTGCACCAAATATACAGTGCAGAGACCTCGCCGCGATCAGTGGCCTCGTCATTCGTTCGATATGGAAAGCCGGAGCACCACGCTCTGAAACAAATGATTCGCGTGATTGCCGGGTGATGGCCGGGAATGTGGCATGGTAGGGATTTAGGAGAATTACCCACTCTGACGGACGTTTGTTTATCATATGGCCTCTAGAGACATTTCTCAAGTACCTGCAGTAAGTGTATTCAATGGTAAAATATAGATTTAGACGTCAGAAACCGAGGTTCATGCCCCAGAAAGGGATTTTTATCTGGTTGCAAGGTCAGAGAAGAGTTTGTAGAAAACTTGAAGACAGCTTGGCATTATTTGAACCTCCCATAGCCCGATGAGATGCCCCATGTGTATAATTTCCGCCAGGTTGAATGTTGTGGGAAACAACTCTCTCGATAATTACGGGTCGTAAACGTGTGAATTTGTAATCTTCCATTCACAACATATTACCTTAGAAAAATAATGGCGAAAGCGTCACGCCGACAGTTTCACGGCCCATTTTGCAAGAAAAACCGTCCAACCGGTGTCGTTCAACATGCCGGCAACATGGTGTTCGGGCTGGGTCAGGTGTGATCTTTGTCCCTTGTCAACATTCATATTTGGTGTTTTGTAGTTTGCCGCGAATAAAATTGTTTAGCTCATCCAGGTTTTGGGAGGTTTGGAGCTGTATTGTGCCGAGTTGAACATATCATTAAATCTCGGGCACCTCGGGCATCCTGCCAAAACTGATTGGTGGGCAATTTTCAGGATCTTGGGTGTGTTATAAACTATTCTACGCAATTAAACACTGAATCTCGCGTTTAATGGCCATATGCACCGTTTCCTCGTAGACCCTGGATCATCAGCAGACAAATTGGAAGAATTTGTGCTCATTGTAGTTCCCTTGTATTTACAGAGATATGGGAGGACAGATGACATGTCTTCAAGTAACCAAGTTCCCCTTGGAATCCATATGACCTGAAGAAATAAGAATTCGTGCCGTTTCAACTTCCTTTCCGATTTAAGGAAGGGACGGCCATCACTCGGCACTTACGCCAATCATTTGTTTCAAAGCGTGGTGCTCCCGCTTTCCATAGTTCGACGCCCATTATCCCGGACATGAAGACCGCATTTTTCCGATGCCTTGTTCGCATACTGTACTATTACGACCGGAGGTTCACTATTTTTAGAATTTTCACTCACCGAGATGACCGAAAATTTTTCTTTTGAATTAACGCGATTTTTAAACACATCAAAAAAATCTGGGTGTCACCGTCACCTGAACCTTTGGTCGTAATAGTACAGTACTACTCAAGTCAAGGGATTGAAGAACACAAGAAATAAGTTATAACCAAGTCGTGAACGTGAAAAGTCACGTTAGTGACATGCGTGACTTCTTTGCTTCTGCGTCTCACTAGATCTCACTCCGTGCTAGCTTTCTTCTCCCTGGCCTCTTTATTCTCCCCTCAAAGCCTTCAGCTTATAAAGGACTCTGGCGGGAACAGAACGTCTTCTAGCTGTGATCAGCCCTTGCAAACGCACGAAAGGCAAGGACGCGGCGCTTGAAATCACCTCCTATCGTGAATTGGGTGATCCTCGTAACAGATTTGCAGGCCGTGGTCGCTGCTGTTGGGAGAGTACAAACCGGTGATAGGTGGTATATAATCGATCGAACAGGAGGGCTAATTCGTCCCGAATTTTTACTGGAAGATGAAGTGGGAGGCAATTAGATTTGGTGATTGGTTGAAATATATGGTAGTAATTCACCTTTGCGCGTTCTCGTTGCCGGGAAAGTGGTTGTTGTAGTGATGATGTCATGATCGTTGGCATTGGAATCGGCACCGGTGATGGTCATCACAGGAGCCGGGCACTAAGGCGGGAGGAGGTCGTGAGGGCGTCGAGCCACTCTTTGAGGTGGATGGGAAGCGGGACCACTCGACGACTTACTGAGTTTCCTCAATTTCAAGGCCCATGAGAATGAAAGCACTCGGGGTGTCCTCCCGCTCGATCTCTGCCCCCTCCCCGCTGCGCAACAGCTCTTCCTTCTCCAGTTTCTGGCGGATTTCCTGCATTGTCATCACTGTACAAATCCGATGTCAGTCTCCCATTTCACATGGATCATGACAACACTGACCTTTCTCCTTTAGCTCGAACGGCCATTCCGTTGAATCCGTGTGCTGCCGCGACTCCCATGCATGTACCCACTTTTTCCATTTGGCCACCAGCTCCGGTGCAGTCTCTTCAAGTGCATTGTTAAGGGCCTCGAAGGCGTCCCGATGAGTTGGCCTTCCTTCACGTTCTCTGCCATTCGCCTGGGAAAAATCTTCCGCCAAGAGACCAACCGCCGCCAATTATGGAAGCCGAATAGATCCTCAAGTGTCGAGGCCCGTGTGCCAAGTCCCATCATCTTTGTTGACGCCGCGGCCCTGTTCGTGAATTCCCAGTTTTGTTCGACCGTTTCCCCGTAGGTTCTCCCCGCGCCCTACATATAGTGGAACGAATAAGGTGAGTAGCAGCCAGGCTAATGAGGCGGGATGTGGAAATTGGGGACTTTGAACCACACCCGTGCCTGCTCGATCAGCAGGTGCATCGTCTCTGGAAGCGACGGCATCCGGCTCCAAAAGTTCTTGCCATATTGACAAGCGATGTCGTAGGATAGGATAAGGTAGAAAATAATTGAATTCAAGACCGCCGAGAACAAAATGAAGTCCATATTGCAGTATCTGCCAGCGTGTTAACTTGGTGAACTGAAAATAAAATAGTTCTGAATCTCGTACCGTTCCCCCAGTTGTAAGTCCCCGATCCCATTTGGTCTCCACATGTTGTGGCGTGCACACGTAACCCCCAACTCCCGTGGTGCGCAGGTGCAGGCAGGTGTCCTCACCGGTGCAGTTTTGAGTCGAAGTGGTACCATCTTCTGCCATGAGGGAAAGAAAGGAAGATGTTTTTCTAAAGTGGAACTCGGTGCTGTTAAAAATACTCAGGCTGGATGAAGGAGATGTCGAGCTTGACATGGACGAGGTTCCAGAGTGAAGATGATGAGGAGGTTTCAGACTCAGACTCGGACTTGGACTCGGACGAGGGTGAGGACGTGTAGATACTTTGTACTTGGGCTTGTTCGCGTCAAATGTTACTTCCTCTCGGAATTGATCTGTTCACACAGCCACATCACAAGCCCGATTTGGACACTTCGTCAAGTATTTGTGAATTCTGGGCTCCTGACAAGCATGAAGGAGCTGTTTGGGGCCCAATATATCTTAGGTATGGTAGTTTGTCATCTCCCGGGGCTGAATCGTCCAGAAAATCCTATATTTCATCCGAAAAACAAGTTGGTGTCAATGCAGAGATCTCGAATCACTGCAACATGAAATGGTGCAAGCAGGTGTCCCCAAATCCCAATGCCAAAGTAAATTCAAAAGTACTTTTTGAGATCTTCCCTTAGATCTGGCAAGCAAGGTTGTTGCTGATGCAGTCGGTGTTTCCTAGTACTTAGATACTGTATAATTTATTTCAAATTGACAGTCACATGTCACACTCGACTTTTTTTTAATGTTATCTCGATTTACAGCTCTACAGCGCGGGTGCTTTTTTTTTTTTTTTTTTGAACGATCCACTAGAACAGTCGCCGTGGAGTCAGTTTTTGTCGGAATCTCTTGGGAATAGGCGCGTTAGAATTGCGCTGCAAATCTGCGGGCGACCGAATACGTTGGCGCGGATTGGATTTCCACTGGGATGTTATTTGTGCCCCAAAAGACGCGTAGGCACCGTAGCAAGGGCACACCAGGAGAATTTTACTGGAGATGGGTTCAGCCACGTGAGTTCAATCTTGATTGGGATTGGCTGTGGTTTAACCCAAACGGGGCACTAATTCCGAAAGGCATAAACTTGAATCGCCGTGCCGACGCTTCTTGAGCGTGTTGATTGTTGGCTCATTTTGCTTTAGCCCTTTGCTCCGGAGTAGCTTCCACCCAAACCACCTTCAGATTGGACACAGAAAAGTATGGAGAGGTGGACCCCAGACTTAAACCTTAAGCCTTGTGTTCTGACCCTCGGCAAATTCGTAACAGCAGCCTGACCGGAGCAAAGCTCCGGCATACTTACTGTAGTATCACGACCACTAGTTCACGGGGTGTCACCCGTCACCACAAAATTTCACTGGATTGAAAGTTCACAGCTCGGCAATCAGCCAATAATTCCCATAAAAGGTAATCCAGCGAATGCAGGAGCGAAATTTTGCAATTTCTAGGCCTATTTGGGCCAGGAAAACTCGTTCTCACCGTCACCAACCTTGATTAGTTCAGTTCACAGGTCTCCGTCACCCGTCACCTGAATCAGGGGTCGTAATACTACAGTATCTTGTGGTCATTATTCACGTTATAGATCACGTGATTGATTGAGGTCGCACCGATTTACTGCATCAAATGGTGTTTCAGAAGGGTGTTTCAGAACCCTTCTCTGTTGCACAGAGTACATCGAGAATGGATGGTATTTCCTTTTTAGCATTGTCCCGATGGTAATTCTGGGTATCCGAGTAAGTATCTGATAATTAGCCTTAGGTCTGTCGGAACCCACACAAGAAACTTAAGCAGTATGTTTCAAATCGTTTCAGCAATCAACCACAGGCCTCCCAGGTCCGCACGCATATTTATTTCATGAAATGTCCTTCTTTTTCTTACTTGATCAACACCCACAGGCCTTGCAGCACCGTATCTCGGAACTGGAGGGGAAAAATGCTCGGCTACGCCAGGCTCTCAATTTTCCTCCAGCAAATCATCCGCCAATGGGTAGAGGTCCTATGGGCAGGGACAAACCCACATCACCTGTTGCGGCAGTTCCGTCAAGTGCCTTGGAGGAGAGATCGATAAAGGTTCGGGCCTTCGTAGCCAGATAGGCATCAGCAATTTCCGAGTGGCTCTGTAACTTGTGGGCCTGGGCATTAGCCAATTGATAACCGTACTCAATCACGTGCTCAGCTTCCAATTAAAATCAAAATCTGGTGGTTTCTCGATTGTTCGTTCTGCGGTCTCACCAGTTTCAATCCGTCTACAATGAATTTGCTCCCAAATAAAAATATACATACCCAGGTACATCCAGCTGCCAAACTTTTGACAATGCTTGTTAAAATCAAATTCGGGGAATACATATTGGAGGCTAAGGAACACCCTCGCAAATCTTCATGGCCACAGGCTTCCTAATTGTTGAACAGTATCACTTCGAATCAAAATGGGATCAGCTACTTAACCAAATTGATCACAACCAAGTATTCAGGTGAAGGCCTCGGAACTTCAGATTATGTGCGTTGGACAGACGCAAGTCGATGAAAGACAGCTTTGTCGTGCCGGAGAGATTTGCCTAGTTCATTAACCAAAGCTGGTCACCGTATTGTTCATTGGGGAGTAGTGATACTATTCTGAGCTGTATAAAGCTGCTTGGGACCAATATGACTGAGTTCCTTGAAAGATTAAATTTAGTTGCAACATGATACAAGTGCTTCGCTTGGATACAGCTGGTGGTCCGGAGGCAAAGGAGGTTTAGAAGTATTTTGCTTCTTGCTTGTTCAGAAGTGGAATGGCTACCAATTTTTTCTGGGGAATCATGTTCGTGGGCATGAAGCGAGTACTCTGGGAGACGCACACGAAAATTAGCCACCGGCGAACCGAGTTGTGCAATATTTCTATATTTGGGGGTATTTGTTTCACCTTGGTTCAGAAGTAGAATGGGTACAGATTTTTGTGTGGAATCATGTTTGTGGGCATGATGCAAGTCCTCTGGGAGGCGGACACAAAAATTAACCACCGGCGAACCGAGTTTGTGCAATATTTCTATATTTGGGAGTATTTTGCTTCCTGTTTGTTCAGAAGTGGAATGGGTACGGATTTTTTTGTGGAATCATGTTCGTGGGCATGAAACTAGTGCTTTGGGAGACGAACACAAAAATTAACCCCCAGCGAACCCATATGGGGGTATGGGCTATATACTGTAAAATAATTCATGGAAACACATTTAAAAAAAGGCACAACCTAGATGAAGCAAAAACACACCTTGAGACACCAACACAGAAAAAGCACAACTTACAAAGAGGTTGTCCTGCTGCCAAAATGACACAGCTTTTTCTCAACCACCGCAAACGCCCAACACGGGTCTAAAAAATGACATAACTTGGACTCAGGCATCTCAGAAATGGATTTCAAATTGTCGGACTTTCAATCCAATTAATTCAAGTGGTGCAATCAATACTTTGGTAGCCATCTTTTTCTTGAAATGAATCTCTGATTTCCCTGTGCTATGCCTCTTAACATAGACCTACTAAACCTTAACACCATCAGGAAATGCAACAGTCTCACCTGTACGGCCGCCTGCAGCGGTTTCATCCTGATCAGGCAATCCTCGGATAGAATCAATTTACATGCATCTCAAGGCCATAAACCCTCCCGCAAATATTGGGATTATTCTATTTGGAAACCCGGCTTTCAAGAGAAGCCCCCAATTCGTAAGCGTGTTGTTTGGAAGACCGGATGTTCGGGGGTTCCTCGCCGGCATCATTGTGATCATGACACCGGGGCATACCGTCGGCAAACACGGTCACCTGATGTGCGGTGTCGGGGCCATACTCGCGCCAAGCAAACTCCGATACAGTGATTTGAAGGCATAGGAATTAACGACGAAAGGCAAGGTAAGTTGGGTGGTAATTACTTTAAGTGGGCTGCGGAGCTCAGCGTGAGAGAACATGAGTTGAACATGAGGCCTGATTCAAAGCCATTACTCCGGGAGAACTCCAAACGATGACGCGTTTGGATTCGGAGTAGACCTATCATGAGCACAATGCAATAGTGTCATTTTATAGATTCACACCCAACATGTACGTGTATCTATCGCAGAGGACAATTGGACCGGTTGTGTCCCTCCTGGCGGCACAAGGAGCAATTTGTATGCTCGGCCAACCCGCGATGGCCGAATTCGAGGCCGAGTCAGGTCTGAGGGTTAAAGCATGCGGGGGTTAGCCGAGCCGTTGTGCGCAGCGGTGGCATTCCGTCAAGCAGACTTTTGGGCGAGTGAACAAGCTAATGGTTGAGGTCTGGTGTGCTGGCAAGGTGGTGAATGGGAGGGAGCGAGGACTTGAGGTTCCGGGCTTCTCATCTTTGTCGTCGAATGCGTGGACCTCCGAGACTATCCTGGATGAGCGTAATTCAATCTTTGTAATAATTAGGCCAATATATGTGTATCGGTCTTGCTTCATGTATACTCCTCGTTGCGCACTTTTGTATCATAGATTGCAATAGTTTGCGATAATATTCATAGAAGTGGCCTAAATCCATAGACCATCATAGCATCTTATAGCAATACATAGTACCCATATGAGCTCTCATAGCCTGTGATAGACCGCCATAGCCATTCTTGTGATTATGTGAAAAATAGAGATGTATCAAATTTTCCCATCAAAGATGTAATTTTCCTCGGAATTAATTTCTTTCTGCCGACTCATAGGATGGCTGTGCCTCCTTGAAATTTCATGTATGCATTCCAGCAAATGTAACACTATTTTAGCGGTCAAAAGGTTTTGAGATATCTGGTCTGAACTGTTGCCAATGGGCAAATACTGGTGTGGGACCTGCCAACTTAGGGCTGTACTACCACACAGTAGATTCATAATATGTCCGTGAGAATGCATGATATTTGATCTGTGCGGCTGTGCAATCAAATGGCCGGTTACTTTTTAGGAGTACAAGAGCGCGCTGGGGCGCTCCGCGCCCCAGCACTTCAGTTGAGATCCCGAGACATATGTCATAAGAATGACATGAATAAAGGGGTAATGTCGGATCAAAATAGAGGTCAGATGAGTAGCGGAGTTTTAAAAGCTTCAGACGGACAGCGTAATTTTATAAAGAGGTAGATATATATGCACCGGACGCAAAAAAAATGACTAGATTCTTGAAGTCCGCAGGGCGATGAATCAAATTGTAATCGCGGTTTAATTTCAGCTGATGATACAGCGACAGCCGGCCCGGGTATGGCTGCACCCAAATCATAGACCAACTCGCCCGCCCCCTTCCAATGGGACATGTCTATCAAAATTTTCAGTGGAGTTGCTTAGAGTACGGCCTCGTGGATGGTTGAGGGAAACCCACCTCTTCGACCACGAAGAAGCTGCTTTGCAGACAAGTCCCCGGTTGTCGGATGGCCCTTCCGTGGCCCCACACAAGCTGAGCCAAAGCGGGGTCTCTGCCTTGAGCAGAGAATTCAGCAGCCAATTCTTGGAAGCAGGAGAGCCTGTTGGGGAGGACTACAGCCTCGACAGTTGCTCCCGGCTGCAGCGAAATAAAGGTACCCTTCCGTCGGCGAGCTGTACTCTCGAATCAAAGAGTGAGCGGTCCTAATTTCGTTATTAAATTCCCCGATCGATGTCTCCAAAAACGACGATGAGGGCGTTTTAAATCGCGCTACATAATTGATACAATCAGGTGCTGGCATTAGTAAAACACTTACGGGTGTATAAGTCAACGGGGACGCTACAACAGGAGTCAGACTCTAAATCTGGAGGCTTGATCTTAGAGACCCTTGTTGCGGCGATCTCACTTCCTCTGAGGCGCGTAAGTACTGCAAGTAAAGGAAACATTAATACTTACCGTTATCCGAGGCAATGCTGACGCCGGGGTTCAGACTCCGAATTAGATACGATGAGTTTGAGTCCACGTGGGAGATTGTGCGCCGCTAATTGTGGTTAGGAATGAATAATAATGCACAGAGCGACCAGATACCTACCGGTCTGCACCAAACGGTTCGGTGCGTTTGAATTTGCTGAGATGCATCGATCCGTGAGATTTCTGAAGACCAA